>JBBPOE010000076.1:0-63109 GCA_038091295.1 Tylopilus felleus | reverse complement strand
GGTCGGCGTGACGCTGGAGAACACCGAGAAGCCAAAGTGTGCCGTTCATCAGCCCTGCCTCGACATCATCGCCCACCTCGATCCCCCCGAGAGACCCTTGGACATATCTGGCCATCACCCTGATCCCAAATGCCGTTTCTTTTGGAAAATGGGCACACCGCCTCCATACGAGACACAATACCCAGCGCTGAACGCACCCAACATTATTCCTCAAGCCCCTGCCTTTAAGGACACCTGGCAACCCACCATGGAGAAGTGGGGCAAGTCCATGAAGGATACGTATGACACTCTCTTTGTTCGCATAATGTCGCTGATGTGTACTTTCTGTGAAGCGTCGAGAATATTGCGGAGATGACGGCGATCGGCCTTGGACTCCCTCGAGACGCTATCAAGGAGGCGGGGAAATACGGGCAAGTATACACTCGTCCTCTGCAACATTTACATCTTGACCCGACTCGCACAGACCGCACTTGCTTGGTCCTACAGCCTCTGATCTCGCCCAATACAGCAAGAAGGATACAATTTTGGCAGGATTTCATACCGATCTCAACTGTCTCACTATTCATGGTCGCTCGCGATACCCAGGACTCCATATTTGGGCACGAAATACTGGAAAGCGCATCCCCGTCAGATTTCCACCAACTGGGCGTTATCTTCTCGTACAAGCAGGCAAGCAGATCGAACATCTCACCGGGGGGCTTATCAAGGCTGGCTTCCATGAAGTGGTCGTGAATGAAGCGACTGTCGATGTGAGTCGTGTGCATACGCGATCTCCTTCGCCCTGAACGTACACCCTGCAGACCATTGCGAAACGCAAGCTTAGTCACCCAGATCGGCCTCTGATTAGAGTCTCGTCGACCTTCTTCTGGCACCTGTCTTCCGATTACGATCTCTCCCCTCTACCGACGCTGATAGAGCGCGCGAAAGCATTGGAGGCGGTGCCTGAAGTAGAAGTCAGCAGTTTGTATCCTCCTATGAAAGTAGGACAACAAGTTCAGAAGTAAGCGCTTTGCGCTCTTCCTCGAGTCCTTCGACTGAGAATACGCTGCAGTGAACTGAAACATATAGCTCTCATGGCCTGATTTCACATCCTGCCTATGTAGTACTACGCCCCATGTCGTAGCTGTCCAACAGTTGAATGTATTCCATGATCTGTAGCAGGTTAAATGAGTAGAAATGGAGTTAGTTTCCACGTGGAATCGCAGCCCCGAAAACACGGAGGACACTTTGAAGCTTGAGCGTCATCTCGTCCCATTCTGCCTGAGGGTCCGAAAGCGCCGTGATAGCACCGCCAGCACCCATAACCCACTCTTCCACATCAGGATCGGTGGTTGACACCGATTCTGCGGTTTTTGAGGTGCAAGGTACGGACGTTCGGCTGTACCGATCGTCGTACTTGAAGCAACTCCGGATCGTAACCGACCAGTCTCCGCCGCCTCCTACACACCAGTAACCAAAAACGCCTGAATAAACGTTCCGTTCGTTATCTTCGAGGGTCTGTAGGATTTCAACACTGCGCTTCTTAGGCGCTCCGGTCATGCTACCTGTAGAATACGGGGGTCAAACGACACGAATGGGTAATGTTCACAAAATCGTACCAGGTGGGAGGCTCTGTTTCAGCAACTCCCATCCGAGAGCACCATTAGCATACCGATCGTCCAGCTCATCCGCGCCGTCAGCAGGTCTCCCTTGGATGACGCTGACGAGTTGCCAGACAGTCTTGTACTCCTCGACCCCGCAAAATTGAGTCACTTCAACGTCTTCACCGACGACGTTGTGAAGATCGTGGCGTATGAGGTCGACGATCATCAAGTTCTCCGCGACTTCTTTCACGCTGCCTCGCAGCGCGTGTTCTGCGACAGCACGCGTGATGCCAGGTCCTTTGCGGACGGTGCCCTTGATAGGACGTAGTTGATAGGTCGATCCCGGTGGGCGAGAAAAAGAAAGAAAACGCTCTGGCGATGAAGCCAGCAGTGTGGTAGGTTGTAACCGAAGATATCCAGAATGAGGGGCGGGATTCAGTTCACGAAGATGCTTGTAACGTTCCCATGACGAAGAGTACCGGGAAACCTTGCAAGTCGTTGGGTGGTTGTTGTTGAAAACCACCCTTGTATTAGCCGTCAGGCATAGTTCGTAGGAATCCCCTGCATAAAGATATTCCTTTGCAGCATTAATCCGAGAAATATAGAGTTCCTTGTCAGGTAAGATGACAGTTGCTGTATTGGGAAGGGCCTTCGTTGAAGAAGGGAAGGTATTACACGAGCGAGGAGTATGATCACGGACAGCGAGTAAGTTGAGTCTTGCCGCCGTTTCGTCAAGCCATTCTTCGTCATTGTCTCTAAGAGATTGAAGGTACAGTAAATTCGTCTTGTTGTCGAGAACGATGCTTCGCTCCACAAATACCAGGTTCACGTCCGGATGACGCTTCTCTGCGGGAGCTGCCCTCGGGGGCACACCAAGCGACTCGACGCCAAGCTCGTAAGATAAATAGCCGACTAAACCTCCCCAGAAGGGCAGGTCTAATGAACCATTGCAGGCTTTGCGTTCATTCATGAACGCAGATAACCACGACCAAATATCGTGTGATTCTAGAGGGATGTGGGAAACAGAGTCGCCTATGTGGAGCGACAGGAAGGTGTTGCCGATGGAATACACAATACGAGGGGAGGATGGATGAAGACAGCCAATGATGGTAAAATGCCCAGGTTGGGCAAGGGACTCCATTGTTACAAATGGAGATGCTTCGTCTCTCGCGCCAAAAAGTTCGCAGATGGCGACTGGAGTTACGCCTGGGAGATGCAGACTGGCTGTAAGAACTGTTCCCGGAGATGAGGGGTGGGTAGAAGCAAGTGGCGGCTGTGGGTTTGGCCAGGATATGCCAAACATGGCAGCAGAAGTGGAGTCCCATGGGAGAATATGGCGACCATGGGTAGCGTTCCAAGCACGGGCCAAGCGCCAAAAGTTTGCCATCACTTTAACACCTCCGCCTTGGGTTAGAACGGACTCGGGATGGTATTGTACGGCCCAGAATGGATGCTGGGTATGTTTGAGAGCCATGACCGTTTTTTCGATCCCCGGATCATCAGAGGCCCACGCGAGCACCTCCAAATCTTGCATTCCATCGAGCTGGGCATAGAGGGAGTGATAACGAACAGCTTTCACGATACCGACGCCTTTGAATATATCCGTTCCTGCGTGTTCGACGACGGAAACCTGGCCATGCTTTACGACAGGTAGCCTCTTGATTGTCGCACCGCACTCCGAGGCCAGACTCTGCAACCCAAGACATACGCCAAAGATAGGTAGCAGATGATGTTCATCGAGCTTCCACAGGTGCTTGACGACTCCAATATCGGCAGCCACGTCGGGAGATCCGGGACCGGGCCCTACGATGACGGCGGAGAAGTAGTGAAGGAAAGGTAGTAGTTCTGTTAGGGCTAGCTCGTCATTCTTGATGACGTAGATTTGGCTGGACGGAGCTGCTTTGCGACAGAGTGATGCAAGGCTGAAGGAAAAGAGATTCAGATTGGACAGCATCGGAATAGTATATGACCCACTTGAACGTGAAGGAGTCATAGGAATCCACGAGGAGGACTCGCTCTGGTACAAGGGACATGGTTGGTCAGGAAGAGCAGGTGTGAGGTTGCTCAGACGGGATCCGAGCGGCTTGAATCTGGCTAGGGTGGACCCGGAAACGATGAAAAAATCAAATAATAGGAATCGGTGAGAGAAACAGACATTACCCGTCAGCAGCTTTGCATGATCATGAAGAAGGGATGAAGACAAGTTGTGAACCAAACAGGTGAACCCGAAGCGCCACTTGGAACAAAGTGTGCTCGATTCTCACGTGGCTCAGCTCACGAGCTCAACTCAACACATGGTCAGTGAGCAGATGGAGCGTGGACAGCATTCGAAAGTACCCGTACTAGTAATAAGGCTGGTCTGGACTCTGGACAGCTTCTAAGTAGTCAAGGACGTAAACTTACTAAACGTAGTAGTCGTGAACTGAGCTTCTTGGTTATCTCGGGCGTCCAACGGTCGCTGTGAGCTTGTGGCATGGCATCCATTAAAGACGAACATCAACAGCTTTTCGACAAGGTACTATCAAGTCTAGCATCTAATCATTGATCATTGACCACTCTCAGCTCAAACCGATCTGTGTACCGTTACTCGAGAAGTCCCAACTTGCACCACCAAATGTCTCCGTTGTGTTGCAACTCCTCTCTGCCCTGGAGGATACTCTTGCACAACATCCCGAACTAGCGCTCTCCGCAAATCTCGCCTCATATGTATTTTACCCTCTATCCACGATTTTACGTCGGAATCCGTCGAACAACATCCCTGACCAAGTAATGGAGAGGCTCCTCGGAGTACTCTCGATCCTGTGTCGTTCTTGGTGGTGGACAGGCGAGCTGGAGGTTTGGAGCCAAATGTTCATGTTGTGCAGCTCCGTCATTGGTGGTCTTGAAGGGAAGGGGAAAGGCAAAGTTCGAAGTGACGAGACAAAGGAAGCTGCCGCACGGTGTCTGCTTGCACTTCTCCGTGAACAAACAGATTCGGACGCACCACCCGAGGCTCATGGCCGTTCTGCTCAACAACGTCTCGTTCAATTTCAAGAGCATGCGCACTCTGCCCAGTTCTTACCCATAATAGGGCAGACTGTAGATTTCCTCCTGTCAACGGCCAAGTCACCTCACCGGGCATTGCAACGCATCTCTCTACAGTTATTGGACATCATCCTCAGGGTCTATGCGCCAATCCTCTTCATGCCATCAGTATTCCCTGGTGTTGTCAGTACGATGACACGGATTGCCCTTGGCTCCCGCGAAAGCAAGAGTTGGGCCAACGGAGAAGTTGTTGCAGGGGCTCTAGTCGTCATTCAGGAGGTAGTGGTGCTCTCCGTCGGAGATGCCGTCTGCATTGCGGATGGGGCAATTCGCAGTGTGGTCAATCTCGAAGACTTTGCACATTTCAACGATGCAAAGGCAGAGCCACAGCCAACGACGTCGGCGCCTTACCTAGTCACTCGCACCTCTTCCTGGCTAAAGGCTTCTGCTTCCCAGCTTCATATCGCATTAAATACACTCACTCCATTAGTCAATCACCCTACCCCCTCTGCATTAACTGCACTAGCGAGCGCGGCCAAGGAAATTTTGGCCACTACTTCATTGACACTTCCGCAATCACAGCCTCTCTTGCTGTCGTGGCTACTCTCGCTGTCAAATTCGTCGTTTCCCCAGGTCGCCGAGCTCGCGAACAGTTCCATCCTTGACCTTCTCGCGTCCGTTTCTGCGCGCCATTCACTACTGCAAACCTTGGCACAAATTGCTAAAGATGGTCTCAGCTCTTTGCCACGTTGGATTGGCTCTCAGGCGGACTCCAAAGTGGAACACATCGCTCGTCAGGTGGAAGCGATCTGTCGACTAGCAGCATCCACTACTGCAAAATCATCTGGCCCTTCATCTCTCTCGCTTGGATTGAATCTTCTCCTTGGTCCTAGCGGAGGTATCGAACGATGGGGCTGGACCTTACTCTCAGTTCTAGAATTTAGAACCCCTCCTGTCACGGTTCATCGTGGGTCTGGTGCACAACTCTTTCTGGAAACTGACCCCAAGTCAGCGGAGAGGATCATCTTCCCTGAAGTCACATTCAAAAATATTCTCTCGAGGCCCGCGAGGGATGCCCTAGCAAGCATGTTCAGAGCGTTAGGTCGCGCAAGCGGTGACAACTGCCTTTACGCAATCGAGTGGTTCGCCAGTACTGGACGCACTTCCGAGTCCCGCACCGCTGTCACGGCTCTCTGGTGTGCAGCTCGACTGTTGGAAGGCGTCAGTGGTGCTTGTCTAGACAGCGAAGACCAACCCTCGGAGCGCGTCACGACCCATAGCAAGCGACTCGAGAGGTTCTCTAGAGGTCTCGCTCGAGATATTGCAGAGCTGTGGACTATTGAACCTACTCAGACCGCTAATCTGGCATCTGATCAACTGGACGATGATTCCCTGCCCCGAACGGAGTTCAAAAAGGGATTCGCCGTAATACGGGCTACAGTCGACATCGCAGAACCTCATCAGTTCACACTCCCTGACTCGAATGTCCAACCTCTATTACACAAGATATTTTGCCTTCATCTCCTCGCCATCAGCGCGGGCATCTTACAGGCTCATTTCACGCCACTCCTCGTGCACGTCCTGTATCCCATCCTTCATTCTGTCGTCTCTCCAACGCCGCATCTATCTCTCACTGCACTCGCCACCCTCACCTTCATCGCCAACGCGACCTCGTATGCATCCCCTGCGAACCTTTTATTCTCGCATTTCGACTATGCTCTTGACGCAGTGTCCCGTCGCCTGGACCGCCGATGGCTCGATGTCGACGCTACCAAGGTCCTAGTAATACTGGTCCGCCTGATCGGTAGTGATGTCGTCCAGAAGGCAGGGGACGTGGTGGAAGAATGCTTCGACAGACTTGACGAGTATCATGGATACGAAGTCCTCGTCGAGGGTTTGGTGGAGGTCTTGGGAGAGGTCATCAACGTCATCGAACACGACGAGCTTCGCGTCCGAGATGCACCCAAGGAGGACCCTCTCGCGCCAATGAAACTCTACAGTCTCGACGCGCTACTGAGCTGGGTCTCTCATCGCAACGATCCCCCGGAGGAATATGATGACACCGACTATGGTCCTGCCCCTCGGCAGGCCTGGGGCGACCTCGATAAAAATAAAGATGAAACCAAAGAACACGGGGCGAAGCAAGAAATGAATCTCGATGAGGAAGAGTCGCTCACGACCGCGCCGGCTTTAGCAAAGCAAATGGTTTCACGTTCCATTTATTTCCTTACTCATGGCTCATCTACCATCCGAGCCCGGATCTTGCTCCTCCTCATATCCGCGACACCCGTGCTCTCCGAGTCCGCACTTCTTCCATCTATCCATCAGGCGTGGCCGTATATTCTGAACCGGCTCGGTGACCCAGAAATTTTCGTTGTCAGTGCTGCGGCCGCCTTGGTCGAAGCATTGGTCAGCCATGTGGGCAGTTTTATGGGCCGAAGGGTCTGGGATGACGTCTGGCCCCGATTTACCACCATCTTGACAAAGCTCGAGGCCGCGGACGGACAAAGTGCCCTCGCGCGCCGGGGTCGTGTAGCCGTCGGAACAGAATCGGCCTACACTCATTCGCATCGGTTATATCGGTCGATTTTAAAGACCACGACAGCGGCAGTCACAGGCGTTCACATGCGAGATACATCAGGGTGGGAGGTGATCCTTATTTTCCGGCGCTTTTTGCACCGCGAGGCACATGAAGAACTCCAGGCGTGTGCTAGAGAACTTTACACAGCGCTTATCAAGGGCAACGAGGATGCAGTCTGGTTAGCGCTCATGGCCACATCAGGGCGTCTATCATGTGACGTTGCTTTCCTGAAGGAGACAAGATGGGATATCGATAACAACGTGAGGCTGATCTTCCGAGAGCAACGCCATTTGTAACTTGAAGAAACGGAACTCGATTGAAATCATGCTGTAGCTGGTGGAACGTGACGCCGGATCTCTACACCTGCTTCTTGGAAGAGCCTTGCCGATGCCTCATCCCTGCCACACGTTGTATGAAACCGATTACAGAACAATGTAAACACGTACACTTTGTAGCTCAGATGGTATATGACCCTCTTAACTCCACTTTGTATTATTTTGATGGTACATTTGAGACACGGGCATCTGAATCATGACGTGAGGAACGATCAAGCAAAGGAATGACGGCGCGAACGTGTTGCAATACAATATCGCATTGACTCCCACCCGGTCACGACCTGCCTCTAGCAAGGCATTCTCTTCCGCGTGCAGGCATAGGCAATCGAAATCATTCGCGTTTGAAGTCTGATTGCAGTGTGTACAACCCCCTGAATTCATAATCAACAGACAAACACGGAAGCTGATTAGATATCACTTGCCATCATGGCAGTTCGTCACGCCACGCGGGGTGCCATTATACCTGACGTAGGTCCAGTCGGACTCCATCAAAGGCCGAAACCCACGACCGACTCACCCTGTGGCAACGATGCGATTATCACGGACCAAGATGGCCCCAACACGCCGCTTCATGCAGTTCGAGCGTTGAGACGCTAGCTCGGCGAGAGTCTAGGAACCAGGTGGTCAACTTCGGACCGGTAACACACCATTGAATAGTCCATGCCATAAAATATGTATCCCACTGGGGACGCAATCTTTCAGCGTTTATCAAATCCAGGAAATCAAGGTGAAAGTGTAACTCCGATAAGGATTGGAACGTGTTGATAATGTTGAGCTTCACGAGATGGTTTAATCCCCGAAGACCCGACAATGATTTTTGATCCGAGTCGGTAGAATATACGTCCGTTCCAAAGACGCACTCGTCGTCTTCGCGAACAAATTCCTCCAGTGGTAGAGAATCTGGACTGAGGGTGGTGTTTCCATCATGGACGACAGTGAATTTATCACAAAGACATACCCCTGCAATCGACGGTAACGTTGTAGCAAGGGTGCGTCTACATTGACAAGCAAGAAGAAGGGTCGCTTAGCGAACAGGCTGACAAGGGGAGTACACGTCAGGTCGACGGTCACGAAATTTTTTCGCCAGTTCCGGGTAACATGGTCAAGAAGCTTTTCGGGAGATGCGAATAACACCGGTTGTGAACGGTGGGGGAATGTTGATGACACCGGAGAATTCATATTGAGAAAAGATTGCCTTTCAGATGTATCTGTCATGAGCCGAGATAGGCCCAATGTTCCAGAGAGATGTGCATCCGACCGATGAGACCGAGTAGGTGTGGCAATCTGTATGTAGAGGCGACGCCGATTTGTTGGGATGTCGCGGAGAGGCAGGCTGGACTTACCTCGACGAGATCCTCCCTAGCGAGGTGCACTGAAGTGAAACCTTTGGAGACGAGATAGTCCTCGACTGTTGATTTGCCAGCACCCCTTGTGCCCACGATGGCTATGAACATGGACGATAAGGCGAAAATAGCAAAAGCTGTGGAGGAACCTTATCATGTGCCTAGTAGGCGGTCCAATAATTTAGTCTGTACAGTTCGGAATTCTAAACAGAAAGCTGTCTACAGCTTTTGCACAACTTCGCATAGCCTACCAACGGAACGTCTATATAGAAAATTGCGTACTACGGCGGAAATGAGTTACTACTGAAAACAAAACCAGGATCAATCCGAGAACTTTCTTGACGTTTTAAATGACGTTCTACGCGCCGCTCTCCGACCCAGTCGTTAACGTCACACGAGGTTTTCGACGTATTGATGATCGCGAGGAACTCGATGCGTTCTTTTTTGCTGCTGCTCTTGCTTTCGACCTCTGTTCTCTTGCGGCTTTCATATCCTTTGGAGCAGTCGTACGCAGTTGCTTAATGTGTGTGGGCACAAGTTGTGGGGTGTCCGAATGGCAGAGCCAAGGGGCACTGACGATGGGGACCGAATCCAGAAGGTCCTGTACTGTTTCGAATAAGGGGGCTCCACGCTATGAAATTGAGGGATGCATGAGCGATGGAACACCACAGTAGCGGACACGATCCCATACTCGGAATGCAAGGACTGCGGCTCTACGGACACCGAGAATGGTGGAAATGATTTGTTCGGAACCCATTGGAAGTGGAATCAACTTGATTGGTTGCCCTGCATTCCTGGGGGAGTTCCACCCGGCAATCAGGTATGGTATATGATCGATTATCGCGGTTGGATCAACGTCGGCACAACAAACAAATACGACTACTATTGGAGATGGTGGGCTTGGTGGCAGCTGAGCGCTAATCTCCAGGGGGTGACCCAACACAACGCGTTTGTGCACGAGGCGAAGCTGACGTTCTAGCGCCCGAGTCACTTCATTGAGCCCGATAACGAGATTTGCTGAAGCGCCAGACACGTCGTCCGCGTTGACATGGTCGATTAGCGCCCGGGAGGGGTTAGTTTGCATGTTGCTAGGTTGGACCCCCTTGGAGGTGACGTCCACATTGTCTGAACTCCCCGTTTGGTGTGAAAATTTTCGAGAAGTGTGGGCGCGTGGAACGTTCTCAAGGGAAGCCACGAGGCGAGCTAGAGCGAGGTTCTGAACATTTGTGGGGACCGATGGCCTTGGAATGGTTGGTGGTGTGTTTCGATGGGATTGAAATGGAACACACCAAGCTATTCGAAAGGGATTGTCGAGTACGCTCCTGAACACTGGCTTATTACGCTCTAGGGCGGAACGGACCTTGGCACGGTTTGAGAGGTTAGTGTGTGGACGAGCAAGCATGAGCAACTTCGGAGTTTGGTTACTCATTTCTCCGAGCTCAGTTCACCCACACCATCACAGCAAGTACTCCTGAAGGAGAAAAGAAAAAAAACAGACACTCAATATGTCACCAGAATTCCTATGGACGTGTCCGAATTCTCGTAGAAGCCCTGTTCATGTCATCCGATGGGCTGCTCGAAATACGTACAGCGGCTACAGCCCCTCAGCTGATCTCGGTCACCGCCTTTACAGCAATTGCTTAAAAGATTCCAGAAATCTTGGTCGAATAGCATCGCCTTCCCTCGCGCACTACAATGCCTCACACAATGTCTCCGTCCGTTACAGATGTTGCCGCACGCAAGCAGCGCGATCGCAGAGATGCTCTGCGCCAATTCGCTTTCGTCGCTGACGGCTTGATGCCTCATGAAGACGTTGTCAACGTTCAAGCATACCCACAGGCAATACTCACCGAAGAGCAGAGGATCATCGTGAACTCTGATGCCACAGCCATCCTCGAACTCCTCCGCAAAGGTGTTTACTCTGCGACCCAAGTCTTCACAGCAACTGTCACAGCCGCGATCTGCGCCAACGATCTGACCAATTGCTTGACGGAATCTTGTCTCGAAGATGCTTTCGAGAGAGCTAAAGAACTGGATCAGTATCTGAAGCAGACCGGACAAGTCGTCGGCCCACTGCATGGTCTGCCCGTTTCAATCAAGGACCATATCAAGATAAAAGGACTAGACACATCGACTGGCTACGTCGGTAAAGTACAGTTTCCCTTTGGCACACAGTAAGGCAGCTCACCTTTACTTCAGCTTGGGCCTACAGAACGATGGCAGACAACGATGCCCTCGTAGTCGATATTCTAAAGAAAGCAGGAGCAATCATATATGTCAAAACGCAAAACCCTCAAACCTTGCTTGTAAGTAATGATCCGTACGATCGATCGATCAAAGCTTGACGTATTTTCTAGTCGTTGGAGACGGACAACAACATATTTGGGCGGGCTGTCAATCCATACAACCGAAAACTAACTTGCGGAGGTAGCAGCGGAGGCGAAGGCGCCCTGATAGCTTGCCGTGGAAGTTTTATGGGAGTCGGCACGGATATCGGTGGAAGTGTCAGGATCCCTGCAGCGTACTGCGGCTTATACGGCCTCAAAGGCTCGGTTGCCCGCCTGCCTCATTCCGGGCTCGTTGGTTCACATAACGGCATGGATGCGATCATAGGCTGTGTGGGACCACTAGCCAGATCAGCGAGGGACCTTGAACTTTTCTGCAGAGTGATGCTGGACCCCGAGCCGTGGCTTTTGGAGCCACCCCTTCTCGAAATGCCATGGAAGGCGGACGTCGCCCAGGGAAAAGGTTTACCAAGAAAATTAACGATAGCCATCCTCTACGACGACGGAGTCGTGGCTCCTCATCCACCGATCACGCAGGCACTGAAAAAATACGAGGCAGAGTTAAAGAAAGCCGGTCACGATGTCGTGTTGTGGGAGCCACAGGACCACCAAAAAGGGTGGGAATTGATTGTGAGAATCAACTTGCAGTCCACATTAACGACGCACTGACAATGATGTCCAGTTAAGGCTCTACTTCCTGGATGGCGGCAAAGAATACCACGACGTTCTTCGTGCAGGAGGGGAACCAGCGGTTCCTCAAACACAATGGATCCTCGACCAGATTAAGGAACCTCGTCCTTTAAGCGTCGATGAAATATTTCGTTTGAATGCGGAGCGGGAAACCTTCCGCGCTAAGGCTCTAGAACACTGGAATGCATCCAAGGGTCCCACGGGTCGACCCGTGGATGCAATCCTATGTGCCGTTGCACCCACGCTGGCCCCGCCCCATGATACGACTTGCTGGTGGGCATATTCGTCGCACTGGAACCTGTTGGACCTCCCAGCTGTCGTTTTTCCTGTCGGTCAGTACATGGCTTCCCAGTTTGCTCTGCTGCCTCCTTTCCCGCACTCGCCAAGGAATCCGATAGAACAGCGGATCGCGGGACAGTGGAACGCGACCACATACAATAACGCGCCCATCAGTTTGCAACTCGTTGGGCGCAGGCACAATGAAGAGCGGCTGCTGGGTATTTTGAAGGTCATCGAGGGCATCGTTCCTTCCCACGTTCCCGGGGGATCGGTAAAAGCGGGAGTGAATGGAAGGAACGGGTATGATTCGAGTTGATACGTAGAGCGTGACAAGGATGTTAGCATGTATGTCTTTGGTGAATGATGGGCTCGCCTTAGTGTCCATTTCCTGCTACAGGGCCTTAGGTGGCGCTCGATGCCACCATCGCCTTGTGGGATGTGGATGGCCACCAGTCGAGCGTTGGTGTAATCGTGGCTGTGTTGCATAACGTTTCGTCGTTCGTTCGGTCGTGATCGCGTGATCCACCATTACTAGTATAGTACTACTAGTATCATCATCTACCGCACTTCAAGGTAAGGTCAAGATAGAACATTGATTGCTTTCTACAAACTTGTCCCCACAGATTGCTGTATGACTAGGCATGACTCCTACCGTGGCCCGCTTCTCGCGACGGCCCCGGCCTCTTAACGATGCTCGTTATTCCACGGTTTCCACCCATCATAGTGTTCGAGAACCGGATCCACTAAACGTTACTGACACTCCGTTGCTACCTCTTGTACTGCAGGATGGCTCAAACGTTCCATTCAAGCGGCTTCATAGGCTCTGGATGATGGAACGATCCTATTCACCGTTGCATCCAACTTCTAGGTGATGTCTGTGCAGCCTCCTCACATATAAATCGGTGGGTGTGGGTTATGGTCGTCCTCACGACAGCAGTTTCTCAATCATGGCTAGTGTCCCCCCTCGAACCACCGCCTACTACCACGCTGCTGACCTCCCACCGGAATTTTGGTCCGCACTCAAGCGGAATGAACTCGCCGCCAACATCATCCTCCCGTTTGCAACCAAGTCGCTCCACTTACCTCGCGAAGACAACAAAGAACAGCTGTGGATCATCGTGTACGATGAAGGCAAGGGCGTCGAGTTCATCCTTTCCTGCACAAAGGGGCCACTAGGAAATTACCCAATCTTTGTGTACACCCACAAATCATCCACCCAACTCACCCAGGACGAAGCCCGTACAACCGATTCTTTGTTACGGCTTGTCCTTCGTCTGCTGCAGGAGGTCCAACCCCAAAGAGTATTTTCTGTGTTTTCCCTCGCAAAGGTGGCGAGGAAGTTTGCCGAAATATTCGAAGAGCACGCGCACCAGGGGCACGGCATTCGGGCTCATGATGACCCATACTACGACGCGACCTTCACTTTTTGCACCAGCGAGACGCTGAACAGCTCCTCCGCTGTGTTTTCTTCTCCATCCGAGGATTTCCTCATCGCTCTTCGTCGTGCGGACATGACCAACTTGGAAGGAGTCAAAGCCTTGTGCAAGGGATTTTCCGACATTTCGGTAAGTATTGCCTACATCGTTTGACAACTGATTAATAATGTCTGTTGTGCTGATAGCCACCTTATACACTTACCGATGAACGCGCGGAGTCTGAGGCTGAAATGCTGATTAACAAGAAGCAGGTTTGGGTCCATATGATCAAGAAGAGAGACGAAGAGTGGGACACTGCGTGCCTCGTCGCCACTACCAGAGAGTCGGAGAACGTGACGGCAGTTACAAAGGTGTTCACAGCGGATAAATGGAGGAGTCGTGGTTGTGCAGCACGCCTCCTACACCGTGTCTGCCAGGAGTGAGTATCTGCGTCTTATAGTGCCCATCATCATTCTGATCACCCTCTAGCATTGTCCAGAAGAGGAAGATAGCCGTTCTTTATGTCGGAAACTCGGCGGATTTGGCGCCTGCGCGTAAGGTATACCACAAGATCGGCTTCCAAGGCCTCAATGCCCAGCAAGTACAGAAAGTGGAGAACGTAGAGCAGTGGCTCGAGATTGGCTTTAAGGAAACCACCTTGGGTTATTGGTGAATTTCCCTTCCCTAGACATCGCTTTTTTCCAGCTGCAAGGTTGGAACAATCAAGATACCCTTTCTTCACGTTACCTTTTTTTTCTGCTTCGTATATACCACGTGTAGCGCTTGTTTCCCTGACAGTAGACTGAGGAGCTGTATTCGTGATACCCGTACATAGGTGATGTATCTCTATGAATGTCATTCTGTCTTGCCTTCCTTAATCCACCTCTCGCCAACCGCGTCGTCCTCTGGATAAGAAGACAGGAGTTCTGGACTGAGAAGTAGCCTGGCTCGTTCATTCGCTTCAACGAGTCCTTCAAAATATCGACCCGCCTCAGGGGCGTTCCCGAGTAGTTGTCGATATGCGTAAGGGTCTAGCCTGGCTGGTTTGATGTTTTCTTCCGCCACGTCTAGTACGTTCGTACGTCAAGTACCAAATTTTGCAGACCGTCGAAAGAACTCACATCGGACGGATCCGCTTTGGGTAAAGATGTGATAGAAGGGTTGATGTCGCCCGCGAGGAAGTGAATCGACGTTCATCGACGCTATCCATCCTTCGGAAGCCATGCAGGACGGCTGCAAGGACGTCAGTCTCTGACATTCACTACACAATGCCGCCAAGGAGAAACGCACCTCCCAACCGTATATGTATCCGATATATTCGTATTTGGCATGTCTGAAAATCATTCCCACAAAATGTTTAATGCGCGTTGACAGCTTGGACCGCAACGTCACGGTCGCCGCAGCCTCCTCCTCGTCTTCGTGTGCTGCTTTGCAACTGGCCAGGAGTTGCTCTTGAATGGGTGGACCAAGACTCGGCGCCAACGCGTCGGTCAACACGGAGAGAATATCTAATGGAAAGTGGGCGATGTGTTTCATGATGTTCAAAAGGTATCGCCTGTCGTTCATGAAAATCAAATTCACGGTGAGCCCGACGTAGAATGCAGTATGAAGATCTCCCTCGGAAACACTTTCTATTGGTGGAAGGAACGAGAACGAGGCAAGGATGTTCCTTGATGCACGAACAACCATGGAAGCTGTGCTGGCCGGTCGGATGTAGCGCATGACGGGCAAGGAGGCGAGGCCTGCGTCCGTCAACAAGCGAGGGACGTCCTCTTGAAGGGATAGCATGGCCCTGCTTCGAGAACCAAAGACATCCACGATGACATCGGGTACATTGGGTTCAGGGGACGAGACAATAGCTAATACTCTTGTGGGAAAGTCGATGGGAGCAGCCCTCATTCCCAGGCGGCGGGCGAGGCATACGAAAATGTATACCAGTGAAATAGGAATCGTGTCTTTGTGCGAGGTGAGGAACCAATGGGGAAATCGCGTGTTGAAGGCGTTGAATCGAGAATCTGTGACGAGCCGTGATCATCAGTGCTCAACACATACTCACTCCACTCTGTAGCTCACGTTCCGCGGCTCTGAATCCAGATTCCCAAAGAAAGTCACAGATTGATGTCGATATACGACATAGGGCGCCTTCACTGCGATTAAACTCGTGCGGAATAGTCGAAATGATTTTATCCATAAGGTACGACCGACAGCGGCCACAAAGGTCGTCGAGCAGAAACGAAATCTTCAAAGGACCATACACATTAAATCTAGTTTTGCAAGAATATAGTGGGTCAATCGCTTACCTCCTTTGGGGGGTGAGCAAAATATGACGATAGACAAGCGAACGCCGTTTCCAGCGTGTCCAGAGCCTCTGGGTCATCTCTGGCTCTACGCCATGCCGTCACCGCGTGGTTGCGTCCTATAGTGCCCAGCAAGGATCGTGCCCAGAAGCGGCGTGGAATAGCGTGACTGGGAACTTTGCCACCGTTGCTATCATCGACATGACGGAAAGGTTCGGGGATAGGGCACTGAGCTTCTCCGGCCAACGCATTCCAGACGTCATATGAAAGGTTGGACGTCACCTCTCTTGCCCTCTCCAGTCGACCATCGCGTTCCATGACGATTTCATCCAGGATCTTGATGGCTAGTCGGTCAAGACGGATGCGCTCCATGTAAAGCGACTTCCAGTCTTCGCCAAATGTCTGTTTTCGCGAACGCTCGCTTTCAGGAAGGCAGATCGTGTAGCGCGCATGATAATGGAGTTCCCAGACGGTGCCGACCGAAGCTGCACTCCGGAGAATCGAGTTCGCCTTGAGACACGCGACCAACGTCCTTGTGCCATCTGATTGAGTTGATACGGGAAGCTGCTTGAGAATATGCACATAGACGTCGAAGGGTAATCCTTTCAGAGTCATGATGGTAGTGGTACCAGTAGTCTAGCTTTCCGGTTGAATGAATGGTGGTATCTTGCCAGTGGCCCACGACGGTCACACCAAGGTCCTAGGTATGGGATCCTGGGATTGAAGACGCCCGGAGTTGGCAAGACGGTCGAGACAAGATTCACAAGCGATTCACGTCATAATCGGTAGGGTCCCCTACTTTGTACTATATTTATCCTGAGCCACGACTCAACTATACAAACCGCTGCTTCTGTACAGTAGATTGCAACATCGATGTGGTCAATATCGCATTAACTGCTGTGGACCGTAGATATTGAAGTGGGTCCGGACACTCACTCCGACATGCGGATCCGAGTAGTCGATCCATACATGTTCACCGAGAGGGTAAAAGAAGGCGATAGAGCCTCCCCAAAGACAGCAGCAGTTGCCTAACCCATGCTTCGTCGTCGGCCCTATTCTATAGTACGAGCTGGAGGCGACATACGCTGTACAGTGGGTATGTAATACATGTGGATAATGGTATGCTTCGCCTGAAGGTTGGATAATTTTGGCGTGAGTAGAGTCCTGGTGTACGTGGGCAAACGGACACACCTAATATCACTACTACTTAGAGCACCTGGTCAATGGGAATAGTGCTTCGCATGTTGACCAAATTGAGAAGAGATGAATTCACGGGCGTTGGAACGCTGTATTGTTTCCCGAGACGAGCAAGGTACCCGTTCAGGAAGGATATCTCAGTTGGTCTGCCCTTCCTTATGTCAGATAGTGTCGACGAGATGTTCCCTCCCGTCAGTTGTGCGACTCGTCTGACTTCCTGCGTGAGCGCGTCAGCTTGGAGATCCTGAGGCATCCGGCCCAACAGGACTGGACCCTTCTCGACATCTAGAAGAAGCGAACCCCAGAAGGCCTGCGTGTCAGCTTCTAGCTGTGCCTCAAACACCGCAGCCGCTTCCGTGCAAACATCGTGTAGCATTTGTTGGGATGCCTCATCTTTGAACAGGTCACCATTCCGGCAGCCAAGGATTGCTGTGAGGGGATTCACTACGCAATTAACGACGAGTTTCCTGCGCATTGCAAGCTGTACGTCCGACATTCGCTTCCATTTGCAGCCTAGCCCCTCGAGGGCACTAAGGACAGCTACTGTGTCGCGCAAAGTGGAATATTGGGCATAAGATGTTTCACCTTGACGAGCTATATCGTCGAGACTGAGTTCTCGCCTGTTCTGCGGTTGGCACTCTTTTGACAGCGATGCTTCGTAGTCCCGCCCGCGAGTGTCCGGAACGATACCGAATTCGATTTGACCAATTCCTGCGTGAACGACGTGTAGCGGTGACTTGAGCCAGGCACCGTGAGTATTCGATGCCAGCACAAAGTGAGGTCTGCTTTCGGGGTTACGGAAAAGTTTCTGCGCAAGATCTTCATATATACCCATCCCATTCTGGAGTAGCACGATTGTGCTTCGAGGTGTTAGACGGTGAAGCAAGCGAGAGATGGCGTCTGTGGTGTTATGTGCTTTGGTAGTGACAAAGAGTATTTCGATGAGGTCGGTCCTTGAGTTTTCCAACGATGGCAAATAGGATTTGACGTCATCGATGGAAACGAAAGGCAGCCCAGCACTGGAGCAGTCCCCCGGTTCGAATACCTCCATATCGTATCCATGGGAAGTTTCCACAATGCCCTGGTTCTCCACCAATACTGCGCCTCCATGGGAAACGGCGGTTTGTACTTGACTGATAGACTTGTATATGAGGGAGACAGAATGTGTGCGTGGGAGTGCCGTCCGGAGATGGTGAGCAAGGAGCAAGCCGATGGGCCCGATTCCTAGAATATGGGATCGCATAGGCTGGCAGTGAAAAGTTCATGACGGAACTCTGAAATGTTGAAGGGCCCACGACATGACGTACCAATGGACTCTGGCTGGAAATTTCAGCGTAGGTCATGGTCGTTTCCGACCTCGCGTTTCAAGTTGACCGGATAAGGTTGAACAGAGATCCTTTTTCATCGTGCAGTCTATATTCAGGTGCGCCACTACTACGGTCGAGGTCATAAGGTCAACAGCGAGTCCCACACTGCGCTGCATCTCGGGCCGCAAGCCTGTTTATCTTGATCATAGAAAAAGCTCGCTTGTTGACTCCGCAGATTCCCATCCAACCTTTATCAATCAACATCACCAACACGATGGCTACTGTTGTATTAAAGCGAACCGGACAAAAGGTACGTATTCCACTCTCCGATGCGCGAATCTGACGTTCATGAATATCATACATAGATGCCCTTGGTTGGGTACGTCTCCTCACCTCTGGCCAAACGATTTCATTAGACTTTTCTGTTCCCATGCAAGGTTTGGCCTCTGGAAGGTAACTCTACTCTCATGAAAACTGGTTCTGTGTTCATCTTCCTAATACAGGTCACCAAATCTACTTGTGCAGACGTGTGTTTTTAGCGATCTGGATTGCTGCCAGCGTCTGATATTCATTCAAGACCGTTTACGACGCGATCAAGGCTGGCTATCGTCTTCTTGATGGTGCCGGCGACTATGGAAATGAAAAAGAGGCCGGAGAAGGTGTCCGCAGGGCGATCGCGGAGGGTATCGTGAAGCGTGAAGATCTTTGTGAGTTGCATATCCGCATGCGTTGTTGCCAGACTGAATGTCTTTCTTTAGTCATTACCTCCAAGGCGAGACGAGTTATACTTGATTCATACACCTGGACTCATGACGAAATAACAGCTCTGGAACACTTTCCATGCTCACGACCATGTAAGACATTACCTGCCGTAGAGTGATGCATCTCGTGACCGAAGTAACAGGTGAAGCAAATCACCAAGAAACAACTTCAACTTTGGGGTATTGATTATTTCGATCTCTTTCTGGTCCATTTCCCTGTCTCCCTGCAATACGTTGATCCTAACCACCGTTATCCTCCCGAGTGGTGGGGTGATGATGGTAAAGTGCACCTCCGTGGGTGTCGTTTCTTCACTCTTTCTTCATTCAACCAAGTTCATCAAGTAAGTAGAGAATACACCCATGTCGGAGACTTGGGGAGCTATGGAGGAACTTGTTGATGAGAAATTGGTGAAGAACATTGGTTTGAGGTACGTAACTGGCTCATCAGGGGTCGCTGCACGTCTTATCATGATCCAGTAACTGCCAGGGATCCCTCATACTCGATGTGCTTCGATACGCCAAGCATGAGCCACAGGTGCTTCAAGTCGAATTACATCCCTTCTTAACCCAAGAAGGTCTTGTCAATCTCTGCAATACCCTCGGAATTGCTGTGACAGCGTACTCTTCCTTTGGCCCTCAGAGCTATCTCGAGCTTGGCATGGCCAAGAACTCGTCATCTCTGCTTGAGCACGACCTCATCACAGAGATCGCCACAACTTACAAGAAGAGTATGTTGTTCACTTACAACTTGTGACGAGTCTGACGTCGCGCAGCAACTGCGCAGGTCTTGCTGCGATGGGCGACTCAGCGCGGTATCGCTGTCATTCCGAAGAGTAACAACCTCAGCAGAGTGGTTTCCAACTTGCAGTGCGACAACTTTGACCTTTCCGATACTGAGATTGCTAGTATCAGCGCGTTGAATATCAACTACAGGGTAGGTGCGATTCTCTGTTCTATATCACACTCTAATATTCCTGTGTAGCTCAACGACCCCGTGGATATTGACCCTCGTTTGGGTATTTTTGCTTGAGATGCGAATATGATGATATGGAATGTTTATTGTTGTTGCTAATGTACGCGTGTCGTGGGCTGCGGCACCGGGCGCAGCATGTCGGAGTTTGAATTGAGGAAGTAGATCAGAGGTTCCCTTTCTTTCCCGAACCATTATCGCTACCAGCATGGCCGTCCAGTTCAAACTCACCAAACCAAACGATTTGACTCGCCGCATCACCTTTGCGACACGGCCAACATGGCCCATCCTCGGCGGCAAAATCGCCTCTCTCTACGATATCGCGATCGAGAATGTCGCTGTATCCTACATTGACTCTGACGGCGATGACGTGACTCTTAGCTCTTCTGAGGAGCTCCAGGACTTCTACACCTCGCTCTATAGTACTGACGAAGCCGCCATCAAGCTCGCCGTCCGTGATCTCAGCACCACTCGGACCGCTAACACAGTCTCTCAAGCGCCCCCGAGCTCCACGCCGCAGCAGTCCCACTTCCGCAACACTTTCGGTGGTCACGAAGTGTTGCCCCTAGTCTTCGACACAGATGACGAGTGGCAGCGTCTGCCAGGCAACTTGGGGAGTCTTTTCCTCTCCAGAGATACCCCTGAGAGCCCTCATGCCTTTGTTGAGGTCTTGGAGAGTGACGTCAGCGTCTCCAAGTCCGAAGTAGACAGGTCTGAAAGTGGCGACGCTTCCCGCTCCGACCTCACTTTTACCCCGACAACTCTTCAGAACAAGGACAAAGGCAAAGGACGTGCAGCCACCGTAGAAGACGATGTTTCCTCCGCCGGCTCTATCATCGGTGACGAAGTACCAGCAAAGCCACCTGTTCACGTTTTTGACATGAGCACCGAAGATTTGTATGGGCTCTCCCCTAAATCCACTGTCCACCTTCCTGGGAGCGGGGCTACTACTCCAGCTCAGGCACAGAGTACCCCCGTGATCACGGAACAGCCGCTCAAGGCTGATGTAACCATTGCCGCTTCCCCCAGAGGGCAGAAGGCGGAAGTCCTTGATGACGACCCCCCTCTTCCAACCCTGAATTTACCTGATCCAGACCGTGCTCCTCCTTCTCTTGCACATGACATCGCCGCTCTTCTGACCACCATCTCCACCGTCATTTCTACTCATCCGGAATTGTCGGAACACCTCCGCAATATCGCCGTCAACGCTACTAATGGCACCTACTGGGACGTTCATCGCGACGCCATGTCGCGCGCTGCGGAGAACTTTCACAGAACTGCCATGCAGGAGACGGGCAGGAGTCTCGAGGAGCTTCGTCGTACCACTGAGGAAGAGGCTGGCGCCCGAGTTACGGAAGCGATTGGCAGGATCTTCCGCACAGTCAGCGAATTTGCTCAGGTTAGCCAGGAGAACATCGGGACGCAGGCATCCAGAAACGCTACTCAGGTTGCTCCTGATGGAACAACACCTGACATACCAAGACCATACTCTGGCGTCGTGCCCACTCCCCCTATATTTCCTTCCTTACCTCCCCATCCACGCCGCATTCGCCACTCTTGGTTCGGCCCACCACCTTTCACTCATCACGGAGGACCTTTTCATGGTGGATTAGCACATCCACCTCCCCCTCCTCCGCCCCCTCCTCCGCCTTTTCGAGGCTGGCCTCGCCCTCCTCCTCCTCGCTTCTGGGGTCGTGACTCTGAACCAGTAGGCTATTCTGTCAACAGCCGCGATGCGCGGGCTGCGGCAGCAGAAATTCTTGCTACAGCTGCTGCGGCCCGAACACGCTCCGTGGAAGAGCGTACTGAAGCCACTGCTACTCAGCCAACGTCAACTCCAGATGCTACGCCTGAACAACTTCGCGCTGAGGTGGAGAGAGCGAAGGAAGACTACAAGACACGCAAAGAAACGTACCGCCAAGCCAAGGCCATAAGAAAGATGGCAGAGCAGAGGCGTCGTGAACAGGATTCCGCTACTGAGAGGTGAGAACAGCATTTCACCTCGTTTTCAGTTCGCTAATCTTTGTTCAATCAGTCTTTCTAGACAGACATCTGATAATCCGACACAAGGTACACCGGAGAAAGATGGACGTATCCTTATCCCCCCGACCCCAGCTCCTGAACGTCAGACTTCTGAGTCTACTGCAGCTGCATCAGAGGTCCACATTGTCAGCAACGCTCGTGGTCCCTACCCACAGCTTGAGATGTTTAGTGTCCCTAGGCGCAGTCACACAGTGGGCCATATGCACCGTGGCCACGCTCACGAGAGCAGGGAGAACCGACCTTTTAACCGAATCATGAGGAAGCTGTCAGACGTACGTGTTTTCTGTCCATGGTTGCGTTGTGACTGAAATTTGCGTTGCAGATGGGCTTCACAGAAGGTACTTACCCCAACTTGAATGGGAAGGTGATGGACCAATTGCTCTCACACCCACCTGTCACCAAAGACGCTGAAGATGATATTGTCACCAATCTGATTGAGGAGCTCATTTCTGGTGGTGGGGGCGCACGCTCAGGTGGATTAGGAGGTATCCCAGGGGCTTGGCGCTAAGCGATACTAGTTATATTTTTTGACTGCTCTTACTTATGATCTGCTGTACGATACGATCGGATCTGCTACGTCTTGGCTGTATGTAAACTGGTGGAATTATGTATCTTGTTGAAGACTGGAAAGTCGCGAAGGGTTGACTATTGCTAAGTGAAGAGAAATGCTGGTGATAAATCCCATGCTACGTCCACTTTTAACATGCCCAGGTGAGACGAGAATACTATTGTTGTCTTATTTGAGTACTTGATGTCGGTTCGTTGAAATGAGAAAAATCGATGCTCAGGTTGCCTCACGGTAACACATGTTAAAGTCGAAGACATGCATCTTATCCGCCGAACGTTGCGGAGCCAACTAGTCTGCATTGCTTGTTAAGATCGGGACAAAGCAAGTGTCGTCCAAAGAATACTGTCCTTCGCAGGCCGACAAAGCCCAACCACACAAAGCAATTTTGAGCCTTGACATCGGACCTCAACAAAGCAGAAGGATTCCGCCACCGATTCCAGCAAGGAACGCCAAAATCACCGTACCACTTGCGAAATCGGTGATGTGTCTGCCATAGAGATTAGGAACTAGATGCATCGGTTCAAACCTCTATACGTTCTTCAGGGCCGCACTTCCAAATACAAGCATTCCAACAACGACCTGATACTACCCTGGAACACTGGAGTTGACCTGATGCAATAGACTGAAATGCGAGACCAGAGATCGTGAGATTTCCATCTGTTTATCATATTCGACATGACAGTACCTCTGTCAAAACACTTGTCGGTACTTTTTTCGCTGCCTTCTACGACAGTGCTTAGGTGGCACGACCTTCACTTCTGCGCTGCATTTTTGGATCACACTTACAATTTGGTCAGGAGACTCGGTGGCGAGAAGATCGTCTTGATTCAGGAGTTGATATATACTGGATCAAGACACTTTACCCGTCGCGTCGTGAGCCCCATAGGCTGCTCCATCAGCACTTGGATGTACCTCGCTGGTAACACACGCTTTACTAGAGGTCGACAAACGAACTAGACGACGCACTTTTCCGGACATCTTCGCGGCTTTCCGGACTTGACTTTCTTTTCAGACACTGACTTCACCCTCTAGTCAGTTTTGAATCTGAATCGGTTCCAGTGTCGTCCTCCACGGCATCTACAGTCCTTGCTCCTTTTCGGATTTCCCCACCGTGCGTTCTTCATACTGTCCTGTCCTCAATTTGGTCGCAGCGGCTTTCCCCGCCTTCGTTCCTTGTCCCTGTGTTCGTTCGTCTCCACTTGACCGAGCGCGATCTTCCGGACTGCGGTTGTCTTGTGGGTTTCGGGTCGACCTACCTGCCTTCATATAGGCAGGAAATTCCACTCTGGCGGTCGTCCATGTGGCATGCATGGCTTTGAAAGAAACGGTGGGCCTGACAAGCTGGCTGAAAGAGGGCCACTGGGTGGGACTGTGGAGAAGGACTTGGTGTCAAAGCAGGTAAGGGATCGCTTTGATATCTGAAAGAGAGTCGAGTGGGTTTCCCAGCCAACAAATAAAGGATATAGAATTATGGCGCCCACAAGGACAAACAACCACGCTTTGGCAGTGATTCATGAGCCACATACTATCGATCACAAATGATCACCAGAGTCAAAGCTGCCTTTGTCGCTCCTCGCTATAAAGCCCAGCTCGCAAGCCCAGCTACTCTCTCGCCATCCACCCTCCTCCCCTCACAGTATGTAGCCCCTTCTACCTCGATTTCCGTCCCTCATAGTCACCCACAGCACTAATACGTCATGTCCACCAACCCACTACCACCAGCACCAGCACCATCCTCACCAGCACCATCCTCACTAGCACCATCCTCACCATCCCCACCCCCACCCACCCCTGTTACTGCTCCACCCCGCATACCGCTCTCACCAATACCTGGATCCAAGGATTATGCGAATCTCCAGCTACAGATCATGAAAGACACTCTCGCAACCATGCCTGAACCCATACCCGGCGGCGCGAGAGGGCTGCATCCAAAGACCAAAGAGCAACTCGAAACGTGGTCCAAAACGATAGCGTTCGGTGAAGCTCAAATTCGGAGACTGGGTTCCCAAGTCGCCTTTGGACTTCTCAGGGCCACCCTCCAGTGTCAATTCAACCGCACGCTTGTATACTGGCGTATGTTCCGTCTCATGGACCTGCCACCAGAAGTCATTTCCAACATCTTTCACCTCGTCGTGTGGTCCGCAAACCATCCCTCAGAAGGCGTTAAGCAACGTTTACGTCTCACGTGGGTTTGCAGAGCGTGGCGTCGCTTAACGATCGAGGACCCAATGATCTGGAATGCAATCTGGTTCCATGACGCTCCTCCCTACGAGAGATCGTGGGAGTGGTTCAAACGAGCGGGGACCACTCGCTTGGACATTCGAATCAACGAGGTGGATCCTAAATTCACCGGCATACCAGACTCTTCAAAGTTCACCGCTGAACAAATGTCAAACGTGCTCGATAAACTCTTCACTAAACTCCCTCAGATCCGTATGCTCGTTGTCATCGTCGACAACTGGCCTCCCGCCCTTACCGTGCTCCAGAAACTGCAAACCGCAGGGAATGCAGGAATACCCATCCATATCGAGCGCCTCGAGATTCACCGTTCTGGCGTACCGTATGTCTGGATCGGGCCTGGGTTTGATACCCAAGGCCATCGCGATCCTGCTGTTTTGTTTGGCGGTCAGACTTGCCACCTACAGTACCTTTGCTTATCGGGTATTCATATCGACTTCAACGACACACCCCTGTCCAACCTGACGACGCTCGACCTGCGGCATATTGCAATAGGCGCGTCTCCCACACTCAAACGCTTTAGGGAAATTCTCCAGAGTTGTCCCAATCTAGACAAGCTCACGCTGGATGGATGTGGTCCTCAGCCGGAAGAAAAATATTTTGACCACACCCCGGTAGAACTCCCCAATTTAAAGATCTTCACCCTCGGGTCTTTCAACCTGTCGTTCGCATGCTTCATCGTCGCACAAATCCATGCCCCTCGCGTTCGCGATCTGACCCTTATGACCATGGTTGGCAACGACTATATCCCACTGATCGGCATGTTGACGTGGAAGTTCAAGCAAGTGCGGATCCTGACGCTGTACCACATCGAACTCCATATGAACACGGTGGTAGGAAAGCGGACGTTTGTCCGGTGGCTGGACTCGATGCCCGAGATAGGGTATGCACGACTGGCTCGGTTAAAACCAGACATCCTCAAAATGTTTGCGGAGAATCCCATCAATTATCGCATGTCCGTCGAAGCCGGGTCGGCTACGCCAGAGGCGGTTACCCCTGCTCACCACGTTCTTTGTCCGAAATTTCAATGTATGGAGGTTCAAGCTTTGCCGGCCCCGACGATCGCAGAATTTTGTCGCTTGAGGAAGAATATAGGGATACCCATGAAGAAGCTGTACTTGAATACCCCCTGGGCGCAGAGTTTAACGCATGAACATCTCAAGTTGTTACAACAGGAGGCGACACTCTTTATTGCCCCTGTCGGAGCGAACACGGAGGAGGAGAACAAGTTGCTATCGGAAGGGTGGAACGCATGACGGAAATGATTTAATTGTACACGAGTAATCTGCGGACATCTAGCTAGTCTAGTCTAGTAGTATCTACTGTAATGCCATCTATTCTCACGTGACCAAGTTCGAGAGTCACATGACCGCGACGCGCGTACTTGATCGGGGTATGATACAGTGTGGTCCATATGTTTTTCCCCAGACATATGTGCTAGCTATCGACACGCAGCGCTGTGTATGCTGTACCACGATGACCACTCCATCCTTATCAGACACGAGCACCTCAGACACTTACGTCCCATACGTCAGACGGCGCAACACACCTGCCCAGCTCACTGCCCTCCATCGGCTGTTTGAGGTAACTCCACACCCTACTCGCGCGCAACGCCATGCGCTCGCGAACGAAATCGACATGTACGTCATTTTACCACCACCTGTCGTGTTTATCTGACTTCCATCGACAGGGAGCTCAAGTCTGTCACCAATTGGTTTCAGAACAGACGTCAAACCTCTCGGAGGAAATCACGCTCTTTCAAAGAGAACAATCCCTCTCCCACGGGGACGCGTTCGCCGCCCAGTCCTACGCGTCATCGACACAAGCGCTCTAAAACACCGCTTGATCGTTCTAAAATATCGCTCGATCGGATCGTTACGCTCTCCGAACGCCCAGGCTTGACTTCGCAGTGGAACTCGCAACGCTTGCCGCTCACGCCGCGCAAGAAGAACGTCCCAAAGAGAGAGCCATCTAGTCCTTCGGATCTCTGGACACACATGTTATCTTCCCCAGTCATTCCCCCGTCTGCTCTTGATCCAGAAGAGGTTCGTTTGGCGGCTCTACCATCACGAGCAAAGACACTTTATTCTTTGGAGTGGGCCTGCCTCAAGGCGAGGCAGAAGAGGTGGGACGATGAAGATACAGACGGAATGTTCACGTTGGGACGCTGCCAAGAGGTTGATGAAGACGGAACGGAGCCAGGGTCAATTCATCTCGAGTCCAACGCGGTCACTCCAGAGAGTGATGCTCCCTTCCAGGACAGGAAGAACGTTCTATTCTCTCGCCCGAATATGCGGCCACAGCTTGAGGACGTAGAGGCAGCCATTACGCTTCTAGGATTCAAAACACGCTCGTAAATACCTTTATTTTTATCGTCAAGGACCATGGTGTCAGTTGTATTCGTCCTAATTATTCGTCTTTATTCAGGGTTCGGATTCCTCCGTTGTTTGTTATTCCAACACTTTGCATACCCTTCGTACGATTTTTCAGTTCCAGTTACGACTAGAAAGCACATATTTCAATCGTCTTCCCAATCACGAGTCTGAGGTTGCTCACGTGAAGTAGTGTCAGCCGCACCTCGATGTTCTGCTAAGAACCCCTGAGTGTACTTGTCCACCACAGCCTATCTCACCCTCCTTTACAGCCTATGCCTAGAAGCACCCGTCGCACCTCCACCACCCAGCCCCCGGATGGCAAAGAAAACCATGACATGGCCCAGCGAGACAACACCTCCACGACGTCCAGCAAGAAGGCTCGACACCGTCTGTCATCCGCAGAACTCGCCCGGCTCGACGACGCATTCAGGCAAGACACCCATCCCTCCCGCCAGCAAAAGAAAGTTCTCGCGGCCGAGTTGGGAATGTGAGTCAGCTCGCCTCCTCGTCGAGAGACGTTCTTCATCTCAGTCGAACCACCGCCTATGACGCAACCCCCGGCATTCTCATCCATGGAACGACCGTCCGGGCACGCACAACAGGAGCTACAAGACCGTCACGATCTGGTTCCAGAACAAACGACAGACGTCGAAACGGGGTCAGCCGCCGTCGTCCCCCGTCGAGAGGCTAGACACCCACGCGGGACGACTCGGAACGCACCCAGACTCGGGTCTACGCGCCGTGTCCTCGCCGTCGCACAATGCCACGCTGGACGCGTTGGGTCACGGTGTCGATCCGGCCGCAGACCAGCAAGGCAGCGGGCTGAACACGATTGCGGCCAAGGCGATCGTCAAGATCAAACCTCTGATCGACACCCTGAACGCGTTGACGTCGCGGTCGAGAGGACGCGCAGAGTCTGCAGAACTCAAGGGAGAAGCGCCGAACGTTTGCAAGGATGTCGATCCTCGATGGCCGCAGACCGTGTCGGAAGACGCGATCGCGGTGGTCGGATCGAATGAACACGATCAGACGACCGAGCAAGAGCAGATCGAACAGACCAAGGAAAAACCTGTCAGGTGGAAGAGAATACGAACGCTCGAATGGGCTTGCGAACGCCAATCCAAGCGCCTGAAGTTGTCCAGGGAAGCGTACAACAGACTCGGGTCTGAAGAGGTTCCAGATCATGCTGATTCCAGCGACGCACGCATGGATTCGGCGTTGTCCTTGCTCTCACTCGCATCCTCGCAAGTGGGACCTCCGAAAGACGTGATGAGGGGTGCATCGTTACTCCTCAGTTTCAAGCATTCCTGGCGCAGAAAGTAGTAGGTTTGATTCGAGGCTACATCTAGATGACCAACCATCTCCTACATACCATCTTTATTCGAGCTCAATTGGAAAGGACTAGGCTACATTTGCGGCAAGACATGGTTCTGTAGTGTTGCATTGCGACAAGGTGCTAGCGGAGAATGCAGTGGTGTAAATGTATGACATGCTCAACAATATTCACATCTCAACCCGCCTGTGAATTGAAAGCATCATCCATCAAGCGATGGCCTACTGCGCTTTCTACCAGCTTTGGTGGTTACTGATGGTGTAGATCGATCTGGTGTGAGGGATTGGATATCCGAGTGGACAAAGTTTTTTGTGGGTGCACGCGAGTTGAGCCGAGTATGATTTTTGGGAGACCCATTGATTGCCTTGGGTGGGGCAGCAGTTTTGTTACGTCGGTAACCGTAGTCTGGGGCATCTGCGACGAGAGTGAGAAATGTAATATTTAACGAGGGCGATCGAATAGACATACCTGCCATCCCTTTGAACAGCGGAACGAACACGCCAAGGACTGCTTCGTTAGACACTATTGGAGCGTTGACAAGATCGGTCTCTTGGGCAGGGTCGACTGGCATATCGTCCTCAGCTTCAGCGGCCCCGTCCTCCGCCTGTACCGCATGAGTCTCATTATCCATAGTCCGTAGTCTCAAGAATGAATCAATCAGTGACTCGAAGAATGTTTCTATAGGCGGCATAAGATGCGAAGGTGCATCGAAGAAGTTCGCGGTGTCACTACTTCGCCACGGTACCGTAACATCACCGTCCGATCCCTGATCCGGCATCGCTTGAGCCTGTTCGTTTGGACTTGACAGACTCGTAATTGCAGGGACCCCAAACATTTCTTCGAACAACGATCTTCGTGGCGCGGCAGGGCCTTTTTGAAGCGCTTTGGCAGACGCACCAGGGTCCTCGGGGAGAGTGACGTTATCACCCATGATTACAACGTCATATTTGTGTGTCAGAGCTACTAGCGAGAAATCGCTAGAAAGGGGTGATTGATGAAACCAGGTGGTATTGAGAACAACGAATGGAAGGGTGTATTCCATTAGCGGGGTGGGAGACGTGGCGCGAAACAGCGTGACTGATGATGACCCCGAGTCTAGCATGGTGGAATGAATCGTGATGAAAGTGTCATGACAGGGATGCGACACCAGCACGGTGTAACGATATCCATTTTTTTGGTGCCAGATTACTAGGACAAAGATTCGTCAACGTCGTGCAACTGCGATTTAGAAAAGGAAAGCACCTGACTGAGAAAGAACGTCCCAAACCGCCAAGTCTACTCCTCCCATGACAGCCAAGTACCGCCCACACCTGCCGATGAAGTGGGCTTCAGAAGGTTGACGACATTCTTGGAGAACGAATGACTGTTGCACAGCATTGGTATTGGGATCGTAGATTACGATGGAGCTGCCAATGGGAATGGCCAAGAGAGATCCATCGTGCGACCACGACGTATGTCTAGGGATATCTGACCTGTGACTGAAACTGGATCTTGATGTCCACGAGACTGGAGGTTGGGTATCAAGCTCAACTTGTAGTCTCGGCGGTTCAATGGGAGAACTCACCTTCCTCATTCCCCTTCATATTCCTGACCCTTCGTATTCGCCACGCCTTCACATTCCCATCTTCCCCGGTAGTTACAACCTGCACATGCTCCACATCCGGACGAAACGACATGGAAGTAACCCTCGCCAATCCATGCGGTCGATCAATTCTTGTGTTCAATATCCAAAATGCCGTCTTTTTGTCCCAGTACCAGAATTTGAGGTATATTTCGCCACGGAATGCCTCATCAGCTTCTCGCCTGTCGATCGTAGCCATCCATTCACCGCTGGACGAAATGACGGCACGCTCAACACGAGCAGGTTCGAGAGTCTTGTCCTCGCGCCTGGAGACGCGATTTGACGGTGAGACTTCGAGTTCGGCTACTAGGGTGAAGGTGGAGGGGGAGTATGTTTGAAGAGAGGATGGGTGAGAGGATGGAAGGACAAGGGTTTCGGAAGGCTGATGAAAAGCAAGTGGTGCGAAGGATGAAGATGGCCGGGAGTTGGACACAAGGGGATCTGTTATACCATGAGATGAGGTATCTTGGACAGAAAGTCATTGGTATACCTAATCGTATTCGCGCGAAAACACGTGAAAGCTTGAGCGTGGCCGAACTTACAAACGCAAAACTAGCATCTGCGAGTCCCAAAAGATACTCCTCCTCCGTCGCTCTCGGTGGAGAGACGGTGATGTTTATTATCGGGGAACCAACTCGAGGGATGAACTCTCGTTTACCAGAATGCAGCTGCCATATGACCAGGACAGACTCCTCGCCACCACTTAGCAAATATGCGCCATTGGTGGTAAAAGCGACAGAAGAGACCGCATGAGCGTGCCAATGAAGCGTCGACGTCTGGGATTTCTTTTCTACACCCACCACCTTTACAAGCTTGGGATCTAGACAATACCATAGTCGTACGACACCCTTGGCATCGCCGGTTGCAAAGTAGTCTTCGGACGGATGGATGGCAAGACAGGTGAGACGCTCCGGGGATACAAATTTTGTGAAGCCTGACTTGAGGTTTGATATTTGCGCGACGTATGCTTTGTGACCTGCAATGGCGATTAACCGTTCGCCACTGGCAGAGACCGCGAGGCCGGCTGTCGCTCTTGTTTTCCCAATCGGCACGACTTGGGACGGTTTCTGAGCTATTCCCGGGCTACTCGAACCATGTGTCTTGAGGGAAACGCGCAGGACTATGCAGCTCTCGTCCTGTAAAGCGTCGGTATGACCGGCCCGAGGGGGGTCTTGTGCTAAAAAGCATGAATAGGCGGCGCCTAAAAGACCCTAGACAAAACTTACATGAACTTTTGCTCTTCTTGTTCTTGACTGCGGCCACGAAGAGATGGTCCTTGATGTTCTCATGGGTGCACACGTGATGTATAGGCTGGTCGAGACCAATAGTGCGCAACAGCGCACCCTCGAGAAAATCCCAAATCTTTATTGTTCCATCCAGCGATGCGGTGATCAGCTGGAACGCGTTCTGAGGGTTCAGGACAGCGGAGGTAATGATGTCGGTGTGGCTTTCATCTTGTGATCCGGGTAGCGTGGATATGATCTTTCCGGTGGTCGCCGAGTGGATTTTGATAGCGGAACCAACGATGGAGAAGAAATGGCTAGAGACATGGTCGAGTGCGGGCTCGCTATCGCACGAAGGGAGACGCACCTGCCATCTCTGGTGAATACGGGGGGATGTGCGCTGGTGCTGGAGTCGGTGAGCGGGTGCCAGCGCCATCGTCGTGGTGGTGGGTCGGTGGCCATCGCTGGTCCGTGCGCTGCATGCTGCGATGGGACAGCGCTGGACGCGCTCGGCTTTGATTTTCGTGCAGGCATATGGCCAAACACTCGACCGGCGACGAAAAATGCAATCAGCCACTCTTCTCGGCATTCACCGATCCAAATTAGGACATGTTTGTTTTTTATTTTTTTTTCTTTAGACATGCTGATCGTGACCTTCTCCATATGCAAGGACCGAAGGAACTCGGTGCTTGCCTACAGAGAAGGGCGTTCTGTTCGTCTCTTTATTTCATTTCTCTACAACGATAGCCAAAGTAACAAAATACATAAACAATAAAGTGCGTCATGATTCGTCAGTCCAAAATCGTCCATCGAACGCATCGCTGCGGAGAGGTATCATCATGTCATCGTGGTATGTTGTCCTGCAGAAGGATCCGGTGTAAGTGGTACAGGAAGGTTGTGTCCGGCGGGTGGTAGAGTGAATAAATCCGATGGGGCAGGTCAACAACTTTTCGAACCCACGAATGACCGAACGGAGCGACAATACGTGAGGTCATCCTCGCTTGCAAATCGTCTCGCCTCGAGCATGGCCTGATGCAACCTTTCCTCCTCCACAAGCTCTGCCTTTGACAGCGGTTCACGTGGTGGCACTGGCCATCCCATCTCGGCCAGCGAACACCACAATGACACTCGCACATGCATATCTCTGCATTCCTCTCTTCAGCCACGGCGTCAATACGACGAATCGCAAACTCACCGCTTGTAACGTTCGACTAGCACCTCGAATCTGGCCCTGTCGTCCATTCCATTCAACTCGGGGTCATTTTCCCATCCCAACTCCCGTAGTTCGTTAGGTCGGTTTCTCATCCGGTCACCCAGTTCTTCCCACATCGATTCTTGACAACCAAGTACACTCTGGTAACTCCAGTAGAGCTGCATTGCCAGCGTGCTCTCGTTCAGCTTGCCAACCTTCTCCAACGGGATGAGGTAACGGGAGTTGGAACCACACCCCATCGTGCTTTCAGCAGACGACCAGTCGACAAAATAGGATGGCAACTTGGTGTTATGCACCGTTTGGGGGGAACTAGGGGAGGGTGGGTCACAGGAATGATTCGTCAACTGTGTGGCATCTGACACGGAATAGCTCCGGTCAAACAAAGAGGACCTTTCTGTTGATGCAGAATGGCTGGTTCGCCTTGAATCTGTCGAGGAGAAGGAAACGGAGCTAGGTCGGATAGTCGGCATGTCAGATGAACCCGATAGCTGCGCATTTGGTTCAGGTTTATCCACGTCCCCACTCATTAGCAACGCATTAGCTGGGAGGGGTTGTGGAAGTGCTGGTAGAGGTGGTATCGCAGGCATACGAATGTGCACGATGGGTGCTGTGATTACTTGTCGGAAATTGGAAGTAAAATGAATAGGAAGAATAGCTTGTTTCTGGTCAGTACCCTGATCACAGTAGAGGAATGTGCATACCCACCGGTAGGTCGTAGATTGATAAATCGATTTTCAAATACACCATAATACAAACTCTCAAGCAGTACGTGATCGTGTGGTAATGGTGTCGGGCCTGCTGATGAGGGCGGTGGTGTTTCTTCTCGAGGATGCATGCCGTTAGGGTGGTGTATCGAGTCGGATCGTTTATTGCGCACACGGAGGGGTGCTGTAAACCAACTTGGGAGGGTGGGGAAGATGATATCTGATAAAAAATAAGTGAGGGGCGTCATTCTGGATGAGGAGTAAACATACCGTGCTCAGTTACTTCCACGATGCCACCTGGACTCAACACACGGTTGACCTCCTTTTTGTTTCGCAGATTTCATGAGTATCCCGTGATCTGCGGGAATAGACACTTACTTCGAGTAATACTCCCCACTACGCGGCAAGTGGCACAAAAAAGGCATGTCAAAAGGTGCAACGAACCCCAGAGAAGGACATAATGGTGATAGATACTCACCTTGTTCTCGGGAATGCCCCTGCCCAGATCATTCATACGAACATGATCGAATTCGTCGTCGTCAAACGGCAATTTTGTTGTCAAGCTGAAATATTATAATATGTCAAGCCACCTCCGACTGGGCCGAGCATCCCAAAGTGATACTTACAAGTTACCGTGTACCCAAGTTATACGACTGGCAATTTCTGGTTCTAATATCGATAGGGGCACTTGCACATCGACAAGGTCGAATCCAACCTAAAGATAGCACATGAAAAGGCATGGGAGCGTTGTTTGGTTGATCATACATACAAAGTGGCAATCTGGCCATTCTTTAGCAGCCTCGAGAACCCACGTCCCACCCTAGAGTAAAAAGACAGATATGCCAGCGTTTGACGTGTAAGATGAAAACAAATACGTACACCACATCCGAGATCGAGTGAGCGTTGCGGTGGGCCGTCCGTGAAGGAGGCTATGGATACCGATTTTGTCAAGGGCAAGAGGAAGGCGAGGTCGAGACTCTCGCTGCAAAGCCCCGGGCGAGGCACGGATGGAGTGAGTGCATTGCTCCGGAAGAGTGGCAGCGAGTCCGCTCACAGTTCCAGGACCTGCCTGTCGTAACTTAGTGGATATGGGGCCTTTTCCGGGTCGAACAAATGGTGTCTGTGTCCGTTCTTGTTCAAGAAGTCTTTGTTTCTGGGAAGGACCCGCCGACCGGACGTGGTTGGGTCGTGCTGACGAGGAGGTGCCGCGAGGAGCATGGCGGAGACGGTGAGAGAGACAGTCCGATGCACACAAAAGAAAAAATAATATGCGAGGGCGGGTGGGACGTGGAAGCGATGGGTGATGGTGACGAGGCGTGGAAGCGATAACTTTGGCAATGTTATTTACCATTGTCTACTGATACCATGAAACAAGTACAAGTAGACCAAATTCGACCGAAACGTGAACAGGAAAATCAATTATCAACATCCCCCGCGATTTCAGCACCTAAAGTTCACCCAGCGTAAATCCACCAAAGAACGGGATATAAGACATGCCTCCATTCTGTCGAAAACTCAGCACGTAGCAGCGTGGATAGCAATATCTACTCACTCTGCCATTCGTGATGATGATCAGCTCAGCACTGCCCCGGTAACTCGCCAGCAAATCATGCTTGCCCGCGAGCATATGTAACACGTTCTGGACGACCACGTCGGCGTGGGAGCCAACCTTGGCTGCTTCTGCTCAGGCCACTCGATGACATCGCCTACCGCCAATGGGGGTAATCGACCAATTAGTTGGTTTGACTTTGATGCCAGACGGTGAGAGCGTCGACGAGCCGAGTGAAGCGACGAATGCAGTATTTGGGGAAGGACCACAAGCCGATATTTGATTCATAGAGCCAGCTGAGCTGTATATAAAGCAAACAGGCGAGAAACGCGTACGACGAGGTCAGCATCGGGTATCACTGTTCTTTTGAGGGTGACGAGGCCAACAGTGCCCTGCTCGGGGATAGTGTCTGCATACTCGTTGAAGAACAAGTCGACACCACGGGCAAGTAGACGGGTGGCGAAAAGAAAGCGGGTAGGTGCTGTTGAGAAGCCTGAACGATATGTAGTCACTTTCTTGCCCTAGAGAAGACGAGGGTGTGAGAGACAAAAGGGACTATTCAATCCTTGAGTTCACCGGCCAGTTCTATGGGGAAAAGTGAACGGGGGAGACAAGGGCGGAGAATGTGGTTGACTGACCGACCCCAAGGGGACCACCGCCAACGACGACGACGTGCTTCGCAGTGGCGAACTTGCTGCGCCAAGAGTGGATGTGCGGCAATACGTCGATTTCGCGAAGAGGGAAGTCGACAGGCCCTTTCCACTGGCAGGTCGACCCTGAGGCGATAATGAGGATCTCAATATTATGGGATGCGCTCGCCGCTCTCAAGCACGACATGACCGCCAGACTTGGCGTCCTTAGGCTCTATGGACTTGACGATGCCGATCCTTGCCTCGCTTGCGTTTCCTGAAGAGCCTGTCAAATGGGAGGAGTACTTTGTGCTGGAGGTTGGAGGCTTCGATGAGACGGAGGGCAGCAGCCTGGGAGGGGTATCGCATACGGACGGGGGTTAACGAGGACGATGTGGTACTTGTCCGGGTCGAGCTTGGCTGAGAGGGCGGAGACGACCACTGTCCCTGCGAAACCAGCACCGACAACGACGACGGTTTCCTTCAAGTTGTACGATGTCACCATTGTCGGGAAAACAACGCAAAGCCCAGCTCAAGCTCAAGCGTGCAATCAAGCGCGGGGACGCTCCCTCCCAGCCAGTTGAACAGCACCGAAAACGCAACAAGAGACCTCCATCAGCGGACCAGGCAGCTAGGAGCGCTCGCAGTCTCCAGAGCCAGTTTGTCAAGCTCGACAAGACCTTTCTCGACGACACCAGAGCACTCGCAGGCTCCATCGTCCTCAGGAGACCCATCCCGAGCGACATCGCAGTGTTCAGATACGAGTGGACCACTCCCTCCCCGACACCGTCTCAGCCTGAGCTGCCTCAGCCCACCATACCAAAGAGGCCCAGATGGAGATACCAGATGTCCAAGGAAGAGCTCGATGCAAACGAACAAGCTTACTTTCGTACCTGGCTCACACAGCAGGATGCGGTCGTCGAGCAATGGCAACGCGCTTTGAACGCACCCCCATCGACCGATCCGACCATCTCTCCTGCTGATCTTGCGGCCGATCGTGTCGATGACTCCGAGACCCACCCGATGCCGCATCCGCCCACTCACTTTGAAAGAAACATCGAGGTTTGGAGACAGTTGTAAGCTGATTCTCCTTGCTCATCTCTCGGAGACTGAGTTACCGATCCCCCCATCGGACACGAAACAGCTGGCGCGTCACAGAGATATCCCAGATCCTGCTCGTCTTGCTTGATTCCCGTTGCCCGCCTCTCCATCTCCCTTCTTCACTCTCTGCACACTTCAATATTCCCACCTCTTCACCTGCACAAAATGACCCCAGTCCACACTCGAAGCGATCGAAATCTAAAGCTCCGCGCATCATCCTCGTCTTAACCAAGGTGGACATTTCCGGTCCTGCACGTACCACGTCTTGGACAGCTTTTCTCAACGCCAACTATCCCGGCGTACCAGTTGTCCCAGTCGAGGCGTATGCACCAAAGTCATCCGTCACCGTCGAGCAAGGACCCACCCGGTATGAACCGTATCTACCAGGTACCTTCAGGGAAAGACTGGTCCATGCGCTCAAGGATGTACACGAACAGCTCCTCCAGCCTCCTCAGTGGGTGACGGCTCCACGGCCTGGCGAAAGCGAGGAAAATCGGCTCGAGAGAATCGCTCAGTGGAGACCCACAGTCAAGAGGGTCATCGATTGGGATGGCGTTCTCAAGCCTAAAGGAAATTTGGTTGGGAAAGCTGTCGGCAGCGCTGCAGTGCCAAAGGGGCAAGTTGCAGAACATGAAACTGAAGGGGCAGGGGTTGACATGGCCGATGATCTCAACGTCTCAGAGAGTGAGGAGGAGGCCTACGAATGGAAAGAACCCGAGTTTCTGACCGTTGGAGTTATTGGTATACCATATACTGCGTCTCATCGTCATCCATTCACCCAGTGTATGCTCGACAGGTCAGCCAAACGTCGGGAAGTCATCATTGTTGAATGCGATATTCGGAAAGACACAAGTACGTGCATCACGAACTCCTGGCAAGGTATGTGATGCATTATTGTTTGTCCTCTGATACCTGATCGAACCATCTCCAGACAAAGCACTTTCAGACCCTCTTCTGGACCTCCGACGTCCGCCTTGTTGATTGCCCGGGACTCGTTATACCCTCTTTCGTACCAATGCATATCCAAGTATGTGTTCTTCTCCCCGTTCCAGTGACACGGTATGCATTTCCAAGATTAGGTCCTTTCAGGCGTCCTTCCTATTTCTCGTATCGCTGCGGTTCCCTTTTGCGTACACCAACTTGCCCGGCTTCTCCCCCTAGAACAGATTTTAGAACTCACGCATGCCTCATTGTCCATTTTACCTGCTACCGCAATGGTTGCATCGACAAACGACCGCGGTTCAAACCCTCAGTCTAGCAAATCTACCTCGGGTGCCAAGTCTAAATCTAAAACCCAACCCACCAACGTAGCTTCGGTCGAGGACAAACGCACCTGGAGACCAGGGCAGCGTCCAATGGAACAGTTCAAGGTTCAGTCCAGGGCGTCCAGGTGGACAGCGAACGACATCATGACCGCTTACGCTGACAAGAAAGGATGGGTCACTGCCAAGGCCGGGAGACCGGACATTCATCGAGCTGGGAACGCAAGTGGGTATCTACTGATTAGCCTCCTTGAGAGATCGTACTGACCACACGATGTATTTGCGCAGTATTGAGGTTGGTCGCGGAAGGAAAGATCCCATGGGCATTCTGGCCTCCTGGGACCCCGGTTTCGAGTGACGACGGGATATGGCTCAAGGATGGGGTGCGACAGCACGCGTGGGATGAGCTTGAGCCTGAGATGGACGAAGAGGAGACTGAGGAACCGGACAGTGAGATAGAGGAACTGTCGAGCGAAGAAGAGGACATCGAGGCTAGGATAAGGGTTGCAACGGGTGATATGGATAATGAGGACGAGGATGAAGAAAAGCCTGTCGTTGTGGGCAATATTGGCAGGTTTGGTGCGCTCAGGATTGAATAGATAGACAGGGGTCAATTATCCAAACTCGTCTTCGTACTCCTTCATGTTGAACTCGTGGTTCAGTAGCAGGTCCAGCCGTCACCGAAGTCCTCAACCAGCCCAAGATCATGTCCAATCACGCCCTTCAGACGCCTCGTCGGTCTCCCAGTCCACCGCTGAGCTCGTGCAGACACCAGGCAACTTGACCTCGGCATCCGAAATACCACTTGACGAGGTCCATGCACATATCAACGATCCCAGTACCTATGTACCCAGCCTGATTCACAGCGCAGAAAAGGAGGCTGTGACTCTGAGAACGTCCGACGCACCAGCTTCCAGTCTGGACGCGACGACGTACCACCCTGAGCATGACACCTCTCAGATCACCCAGCAGGTATCTCTCCCAGGACGACCCGAAGGCACCATGTTCACGCCCCAGGACGCCATCGTTGGGCAGGTATTCGGTAGGTCTGCACCGCCTACGTCTGATCCCGTCCTTGCCACCCCACCACCGCCCTCGAACGCACCGCAACCGTCCGTGTCGCTGATGACGTCCGATTCGGTGCACACACCTCCCTCGATAACTTCGCGCGCGCATTCGGGTCGTACGTTGACGATATACGAGCCTTTCTCGGGTGCCAAGCTCGGCGAGCACTCGTCCATATCACAGTCCACGGCGACTCCGAGAGAGCATACACCATCTGCTCCGCTTCCTTCGGCGGACGACCGCAAGCTATGGTCGAGCCTCGAGCGCATTTTGGAGCTTCAGGCAGAGATAGTTGCGATGCACGCGGACATGGAGGGCGTGGGTGGAAGGGGTCCGGGAGGCAACCCCCACACGGGTGCCGTCGTGAGCGTGGGCGGGGGTGAAGGCGCTAATGTTAGACCCAGGAAGAGATCGAAAAGGGGTCGAACGTTACCGATCGGCGACGAGGAGCTCGAGGAACATGAACCAGACGGTGTCCCAGGCGTCGCTGCCTCCGAGATTTCCAGCGAACACTCTGGTGAGGACCATGATGACGATGACGACGAAGACGGTATCCACGGGAAGAGGAGGCGAGACGAGGAGTTTACCAAGCTTGCAGAGCAGTTTTCGCAGCGAAAGGCGACCATTGGTGGCATCATGAACAAGGTTCGTGCGTCCCGGACGTCATCGATCATCGCCCAACATTGCCTCCTGACGGTGACCATTGTCTGACCCAACCAGCTCGACGCCCTCTCGACAGCTCTGAAGACATTCCATACAATCCCTCCCCCATTGTTCGACCTTGCGGTGTCCCCGACCCGCACCGACACCATGTCGTCTGCACCATCCAATGTTTCAGCAGCATCTTCTCCCTCCCCGCCCCATGTACATCCTGGACGGCCATCGTCGTTCTCGTCCATTTCGCCATCTCCAGCTGCGCATCCCGTCACGCCTCCGTTGGTATCTCTCTCTCCGCCTGTTCCGCCCATATCCACTCTGGCGCCACCCGTATCCTCCGAGAAAACGAATGCCCCACCTGAGCTTTCACCTATAGTTGCACCTGTCTTGCCAAAGATGGCTTTTCCGACGATCATCCCAGGGGCCCCACATGCGGAGAGTCCCGCTGATATGGATCATGTGCAGTCTATCTTCCAAAGGGTGCCATGAGCGATGACGCGTGTTCCTCATATCGGTCGTTTTTGCCTCCAACTCCACTTCGCATGTACACCCCATTGTACGGCAATGATGCATAGTACTGGATCATTATTGGACAGATTATTGTAACTACGTATCGTAAAGCCTCCACACACCAGTGTCGTGGAGTAGTCAAGAGATACAATTTAAATAAATACATCGCATACATATCTCGAAGCAGATCAGTGGAATAAATACAGTACCGAGAAACCGACGACAGGAACCAGCCTGCTCATTGCAAGTTACCTCAAACGGACGCACCCAACATCTCCAACGCAGCTCTCAACTCTCTGATTGCGTGCTGCGTGTCTTCGTAATCCAGCGCCGAAATGGCAAACCTACAATGCTTCTGTGCCTTTGCAATGAGTTTCGGCGTTAGCTCCACTTCTCGTGGGGGCGGGGCCGGATATGGAGGTACGTGGATGGGGTCAGTGTGTGGCGATGCAATTAAAGATACGGGCGGGGCAGAGGGTACATGTGGCACGAGAGGAAGTTGGGGCACGGAGAATGGTGGTGAAAAGTGCGGGGCGTGAGGCGGCGGAGGGGGCGATGCGACGAACGCAGGACCACCTGGAATCGGAGAACCAAACCCATCTGCTGGTGTATAAGTTGGGACTCCAGTGGGTACGAACCCGGGTGGCAGTTCGGCTCGAGGAGGCGGTGGGGACATCTCTTGGGCACGGAAATGTGGTGACGCGGACGCGTGTTTGGGGGGTGATGATGTGCCGGGGGTGTCGAAGGAGAACCGTACCCTACCCCGGTTCAGAGTAGTGTCCTCGACGACCTCGACGTCACTGCCTACGCCTTCCATTTCGGTACTAACCCATGCCGTTCTAAGGGTGCTGCTACCGGCCTGAGCTGCGGCACGCGTCAAGGGGTCGACAAGGTGCTCGTGCCAGTTGTTCAAGCTATCTGAGCTCCCGGCAGTGCTGTCTATACCCCCCAGTCCTGGTGTTCTGGCTAAATCAAATCCGGGGGTGGCGGTGGTGCTCCAGCGCCCGGGGCTCAGGGCCTCGTTGTCATGTTTATCTTCACCCGGGACGATCAAGAGACGGTTTGCACGTTCGATGTCTACGGGAGGGATGGAAGGTGTAGGAGATTGACGTCTCGGGGAGCGAGAGGATGACTTGGTTGGGGGAGACCGTTCGCGGGGAACAGGCTTTGGCGGAGTGGGCGATTGCTGGTCCGAGATCAATTGATCCGAGGAAGGAAGAGAAGATGACGGATCAGGGTCCAGCTGAGACCCTGCATCCCCGGGAGCTGGCCGTCTGCCCTCGCGGAAGGCTTTGACGATATCGACTGCTTTCCATTTGGCATACCTTGATTTACTCTCTGTCTGCGAGGGAGTTAAGTGGGCATGGATGATGATTCGGAGGATGGACCTACCGATTCTGAGACGTCTGACTTTGGAAAGACTCGAAGGACTTCGAAGAAGTTGGCAGCTGCCAGGAATTTTTTTGCAGTGGCCCTGTGTATGAATGAGATACAGCCTAGCGTGATGGAGTAAGAGGACATACTTTGTTGCATTTCCGGCCCTGTCCTCGTCGTCTGCCATCCTGAACACCTTCAAGGCAAAGTTTTCGACATAGGCGGCGCTAGCGGGCTCGACGTCGATGGTGTCGTTTGAACCAATCTCCTTCTTGAGGCGTTCGAGGGCATCGAGGAGGTTGACAAGAAGTTTACGAGAGTTGATGTCTTGTGCTTTGAGGGATATCCCCAGCTGCGCAGCGTAGTATGCGCCTGGATAACAATCAGCGAGTGTCGGTGAGAGCGTGAAGAGACATACACCAATACGCGACGACGGGCTCGCGTTCTACGAGCTCTTCCGCACGCTGTAGATACGGAGCGATGGCCTTGAGACTGACTGATATTGGTGGCAATCCGAGCGACATTGTTGTACGAGGATGGTGGCGTTCTGCGGGGTCGCTTTATATAGTTCTGCTATTGTACTGGACGGTCGCGTGTTGGACGCGAGGCCGACTGCGTCATTTCATCCTTGTCCCGAGTCGACCACAACACTGCCCGCTCAACAAGGACTCCACTCTGACACACAGGATGGCGCATCGCGCCCCGGCCTCGTTGTCTCGCTCGTGGTATGTTCCAGCCCGCTATGAAACACAGGTGTACACCGAAATTCAATGATGGCATTAACCTAATTCTTGCCAGGAAAACCGCTTGCCCGGTCCTCGGTCTCGATCGAGATCATCACGGACCTATACCTCTTGAGGGCTTGACTAGCCAACGGTCCACTTCCAAATGAACACCGTCATGTGTTCGCAGACTGCGCTTCTTGTTCTTGCCCCCACAGCATCTGCCAACCTACCATCCTCATAGATCGTCTTGCAACGTGTGATCGACCAATGTCACTATCCGCAACAGCCCTCCACGAAGATCTCGCGACTAGACACCGGCCATCCATCCTCCTCGCACCAAACCTGTCCACAATCCCCTCTTCAACCCTCGTTACGTCCTCTACGACTTCCTCTTTTATCTTACCACCGACCGACCGATCTGGAACGCTTCGCAACTTTTCCGATGCTGCCGCATATCCCTCCGATCAGTTAGCCAACTCCTTGGACATGACCACCTCCAGCTGGCTCCCATCCCTGCGCTCCATATCCTCCATGCGGGGTCTTCTTCTCGCCGAGATGGGCGACTCCACCGTAGAGCTGGACGTCTACGCACAGCCTGGTAGCTCAGGGTACCGTGTCGGACAAAGGATCGAGCAAGGCTTTCTCACACCAGGTGGAAGTACCGTTCCGACAGTCGTCGGCGCAGCCTTCGAGATGGGCAAGGAAATATGGCGCGAGGATACCCAGGGCAAAGCCAGTCGAAGGGGCACCTGGAGGGGGAAGAGAGGCACAGCGAAGGACAACTCCGGAGAGGACATAATCCTCACTCCCCATGGCGTGGGCTTGTCTACCAGCGACACCTTGTTGCAGATCTCTGCCCCTCCCCATAAGAGCACATCCGAATTACGCATTCTCCTCGGCAACTCGGCTTTCCGGTTGACGCGCAATGCGTCTGTCATCCCACCCACATCATTCCAGAGAGCCATTAGCAGTGGGGCCCTCTCTGCCGTTGAGAACGACGACCCACCCCCCGACGCTCTTGCTCTCGAAAAGGCGAAATCGCGTGCCCGCGTCGAGGTCGATATCGTACTTGAGAGTGAAACATACGTTCAAGGCAGCGCAATCAAAGGTCATATCACGATTCACGTCCGCAAGAATGCCAACAAGAAACAGAATACTCCAGTTCTTGTTTCCAAAGCAAAGGTCCGCGTCGTAGGCTACGAAGCCATCCCATACGGGAATACACGATGCACGTTTTATCAATGTACAGCCCTCTTATCGCTTGTCGCACCTGCATGGGATTCCGTCTTGGCGAGTCCACCCGATGCAGATGGCTGGGCAGAGGCGAAAGTGGGCATCCACGAGTTACCCTTTTCGCTGACTCTCCCCGCAGACGGAACGTGCGGGATCGCCAAGGGTACATTGAACATTCATTCAGGCGTGGCGCTCAGATACTTTGCGATGGCCTCACTCAGGCTGAAAGACCCAGAGACCTCGAAAGAATCCGTTGCGCACTTTTATCGGTCTTGCGAAATCTGGCCTCGTTTATCATTCGATTCGAAGCTTTCACCTGCACCACGTCCATTGGTGAGCGAGGCTGCGAAGACCGTCTTCATGGGAGGAAGCGGCAAAGTAAGGCTGAGCGCGGCAATGCATAGGCTTTATTGGGTAGCTGGGCAACGGTGTGTAATTCACCTGCGGGTCGTCAACGAGTCGAAGAAGACGGTGAAGGGAGCGTCAATTACCCTTCTAAGAACCACGACCGTGTTCAAGCCGCTCGCGGGACGAAAGGGAAACACTGACACAGATCCGGATGCGTGCGAGACGGTGACGATGAGGAAGGTGGTTGCTGCGAGTGTGCTTGTGATGGGGCAGAAGTGCTCCAAGGGGCATGCCAGTGCAAAAGGGTGGTGGACCGGAGTCAGGCCCGGGGACACTGCAGATTTCGTGCACCACATTGTCCTGCCGGTGAGATTTTTTTCATGTTGGTGCGGAGCATTTTGATTGAATCATGATAGCACGATGCCTTGTCTGTGTCTCGTGTGAGGCTACTAGAAGTGGATTATACCCTCAACGTCAACGTTACCACAGGTGGTCTATCATCTGACGTCGAAGCCACCCTGCCAATCAGAATCATCAACTTCCTCTCCATCGATCCACCCCCAACGGCCGCCATTTCACAGCTGCATGGACGGCTCCGCGCCAAGCCGCAGCTCGGGCGCAGTGAGACATGGTACCGCAAGTCTCGATGTAATACCGAAGTGGGAGAGACCGTGCCTGGGATGAAATACTCGAGCACTGATGTGACGGTAGTGGCGCAAGAGGGCGAGATCGGGTCAGGCTCCCCGGTCGGAGTCTCCGCAATAGATTCAAGTGACGATTCTCCGTCGGTCTATCCTACTTCCAGTTCGACGGGTACTGTCATCCAACGGCTAAACGTCACCGCTTCTTTGGACGAGATCGATCGAGTCATTGGAACAGACTCGCGGATACACAATTTCGTTACGGAGGCTGGGCAGCTGACAGGGTCGGGGTCGATCGGATCCAGGCTTGGTCCGCGTGGTCCTCGTGGCCCGCGTCTTGCATCGCTTCCGGAGGCAGTTACTTCACTGAATCTGCAGGAAGAGAGCACGCCGCGAAAGCACCTGAGGTCAAACACGTTGCCGGATCGCTTACAAGAGAGAGGTAAATCGAGCAAGGAAGCTGTCAAACCTTTTGTTGGGAGACAGCCGTCTATAACGCGAGCGTCTTCGATGATGGTGGCTAGGACTGGTACGGATGAAGATGTCCAGAGCAGGGTGAAGAGCAGGTCCAAGTCGGACCTTTGGAACACAGTCGCTAGATGATTTTCTTCCCTTTAGAGCATGGTATGTTTACGTGAAGCGAGGCTGGCCGATAGCAGGATGGTTGAGATGAGTTCACGAGTTCGGATCATGCAAATTACAACACAATTTAGTATAAATCCTGAGTACACGGTGCTGTGAGTAGTAAACAAAGTGTGGCAGATCCAGTGGACAATGCAGTGGAACCACCTAGTACAATTCCAAACTCATGCCATCATGGATCTCGTAGTCACTGAGAGTGATGTGATCCTTGTAGATTGTATACCTTGACAATGAAGAGATGGAATGAGAAGACGACCCTTCTGGGTGACTGAAAGCTCACCATTTCTTCAACTGAATCTTTGAGGCGTCCGTTCCTGTCTGTGCAGCGATAAGTTTCTTCAGATCGCCGACCGTATCGTCGGGGCTGCACTTGACACGAACTGAGCGAAGATCAGATACAGTGCTAGAAGGAAACGAATGATGACAGACCTTTGCGACCCAAACGATCGTTAGCAATAACCTAGATGAAGGTGAGCTGGAGTGAGCCCATGGCAGCAACGAGCAACGCACTTCAATCAACCCCATCGTCGCTGTCCTCCAAGTTACGTAGAAGCGTGACATGTGACATGTGATATTACAAGACAGTCACACGTGACAAACGCGTGACAAGGCGCGGAGCGTGACAGACCCACTGGCAGATAATACCAACGCTTGATGGCGCTCGCAACGCCAGTCAGGACGGGAACAGCACCGGCGGTGACAGCGACGGTCGCGTATCGTTCATATCCTCAACAGCAACCTACACAACGATCAGTACCAAATGTCACAGACGATTACGAACGTGAGCAGCATCCTCGACCACCAACGAAGTATTGACCATTCCTCTAGGATGGTACACCGAGCACACGCCGAACAATCGCATGGTGCTGTCGCTGCGTTCCACGATCCATCCAGAGATCGGATGGGCACTAGACAGACTTCACAGGCTGTGCACCAACGACCTATTCATGCTAAAGTCTCTGCCCGGTCTCACAGACGCGCTGCTCGAATGGCCCGAGTGGTATGTCAGGGAAGGTCACCTCGAGTCGGAAAAGTATCCTTTCTTCTCCATGTCTCCAGAGGCAGACAGAAAGCGCAGACATGCCATCGAATCCCTTTTCGTCCTTCGTAACTCGGCGACAAACGAGCCTAATGCGCTCGAACTAGCCGAGTCACGGCGAACACAACCTCTCATCTTCGACGCTCTCAGTAACCTTGACCCAGAGTCAGATGCCAACATCGAGTTCATCCTTAATATCCTCGAACTTTTGCAATCCATTTCTTTCCGTGTCACCCTCCCCCATCTAGACTCTGTAGAAAACAATCCACTCCGCACGCTGCTTCGGATTGCAGGTCATTCGTCAAATCGCACCCTCATCATTTCGGCCCTCACAGTTCTCGGGCAGTTGTTCATGAATCCCACAAATGTGCCGCGGCTTGAATCCAACTCGCCAGCCCTCGAAGCGTCGATACGATACCTCCCTCTCTTCATGGACAAACTTCTCGTTGAAGCCTCTTTGAACTATTTGTATGCGCACCTCTCGCATCCCCCCATGGGGAAAGCATTCCTCCTTCATCCATCCATGCCGAGTACGCTCAGGGTTCTCGTCAACCTTTTACTCGCGGAGCAAGTGGAAGAGGAGGTGTCTGTAGATATTACGGGTTCAGTGCGCACGATATCCGCGAACACGAACTTTGCAACGCCAGATCATGATCTGACGAGCGAGGAGTTGGAACGACTGGTGCCCATACCAGAGCCAACGCGGTGTTACGAATGGTACGTCCTTTTGTGTGTTGTGTTTCGTACGGTTTGTTCACTTTCCGTGACAGGATGAAAACCATATTCGTCGCAGAACCGGACGGCGAGCTCACGCAGGTCGACTTTTGGAACCTTTATAAAGATGCATTTGCACCGCACGTGGAGCATTTTCCGGTGCTCGTAGCGTCAGATGTGATAAAAAACGTCAATGTTGTGTTCCCACAAGCCCAGGCTATGGTGCTTCCTGGGCCACCCCAGCGATTTGTTGTCCGTGGAGTCAGCCGGCGAAAGGAAACAGAAACAAGTCACCGATTCAAATGTCAATGGGAGAGATCCCAATGTACCGCCACTCCTTTCTCAAGTGCTGGTGAATTGTACGATCACCTAATACAACACGTCGACGAACTCGAATCAAGTCATCCGTTGTGTCTATGGTCTACTTGTGGTGCTGCGCGAATGCCCAAGTCGTACCTGAGACTACATGTCCTCACGCACATACCATGCTCGCAGCCTCCTGCGCGACACCCATCACAAGATGATAACATTACGATCGCCGTAGACGACAACTACCCGCTAGCGAATCCGACTTTACGTCCACCGCCGCCACCACGGTCTACATCTGTCAAGTTCCGTCGCCCGGTGGTTGACCCCCCATCCAGCTCTCTCACAGCGCTGCTTATAATTCGCATCCTCTTTCACACTTCGTTTGTTGCGGCAGACCTGGCACCGCGACCAGACGGCGAGCGGTTCGGATTCCCTGGAGTAGTCGAAGAGGACGACGGAGAGCCCATGGCTGAGGACTATAGGGGTGAGGTGGAAGGGGAGAGGAAAGGGCGTAGGGCGTTTGTGGGCGTCAGGAGAATGTTGGAGGGCGTTAGGATGAAGGACGAAGCGCTTGCTAGTTGGATTGCGGAGATGGTCGATGCAGGGTTCGACGGGTTGCTGCAGTGAGCGTCGACGGATGTTTGATGTCTTGGGAGTTGGGTTGCTAGCATAGAGGTCTACAGCTTTCCGCGCTCTCTGGGTAGTATAAAGTGTGTCTCGTCACCATTTGGGCGGGTGCGCACTTCGTCACCGACAGCGACAGCCCACGGTCTCAAACTTCTGGTTTGATCATGCCTTTGCTGATTTTGTAGTACACGGTCGACGAGTCTTCTGAACAGATTGCGACAAAGAGCGCTTCTGGTGCGTCTGCGAGCTGGTTGTCTAGCGCATCGAATGCGTCACGTATCCTACGAGAGTCAAAACGGATGGAGGATAAGTCACCAGGGGCCGCAGACGTACCATGATGTGCTGAGGGATTCCACAAGCGCGCATGGTACGACGACATACGTTGATGGTGGCTCGCCTGCAGTCTGTCGCCATCGGGAAGGGGTCGCTTCATCAATTGCGTGGACTGACACTTGGGAGAGCACATGATACGCACGAGCGACGGCCGGAGGCCCTTGATGGCACCGCGTCCACACTTTGAAAGATCAAGTAACTGGACATCCGTCCATTTCTGTGCTGCGCGCACATTACGATGTTGGTTCGATATGTCTCGTTCGTTTTCGAGCGGAAGGACATACCTAGCGTGACATCGTTGAACGTCTGAAACAGCGCGCCAGCAGACTTTGGATATTTGCTGATCAGCTCTGCAAGATGGGGATGCTGAGGATGATGTTGAGCAGGTCTGGGACTTCGTAGTCAGGTACTTACGGACGGGTGAGACTGCAACATGGTCGTGGCTATAGACAAGCGCTCAATTGAGGAGCATTGACAACACGTCATCGGACACGTCCACGACACCTTCTCCCATGAGTACCTCGCGGTCACTAAAGCCGAACTCGAGATATTCTACAACAGTGAACAAGCTCTTCCAGGTAAACCTCTCCACGACGAGTGACGAGTTCTACCTTTTCACGACTTGAATCAAGGGCATCAGTCCAGCTCAGATATCGCCCAGTGACACGGAACAGCAGTTCTGGCACGCGTTCTTCGCTCTCGATATCGACCGCGACTTTCTGAGCAAGTTCCTGACCGCTCTGCCCAAAGACGACTGTCTACACGTACACAAGGTCTGACTCTTGTCAAGGTGATTCACGTATGCTGACTAGTCATGGACGTCGTCCCGTTAGTAGTCGGTCCTGAATTTACTATTCACAACATGCGTCCGCTGTGCGGCTAGAAACGAAGAGGATGCGATCATTCGGCTACGGGCGATGGACACGCTGTCAGTCGTCTTGCGATGCATACTGGCAAAGAACCTCGCTGGATGGGAGGTCATGGTGATCTTTGCCGGTGAAATCAACGAGAGCGACAAGGTGTTCATGGTGAGCGACTAGCTGCATACGAACGACTGAAATGTTGACATGTCGTGCTCTAACAGGAGTTTGTCGAAATGATTGCTCAGATTCTCGAGGATGACAAGGTTGACGGTGCGCTTTGGTTTGACATCTAGTTTGCATCGCAGTACTGATGGCACATGGAAGCTGCCTTGCGTCATCGAGCACTTCAACTAGCCATTGTGTTTACAAGTCGCATCAACCAGTTGAGCCCCGGCGCATATCTCCTCCGTCGGGACCTCTTCCCTGCCTTGGTCAACGTGCGTCGACGACTTCGTTTACCTATGACAACTTGATGACTGTTCCATAGCTCGTCAAATCGCCTGAAATGGAACGTTATACGTTCGAAGCGACTATCTTGGTTTCCTTTCTCGCCAACTTCCATAGGTCAGATGCCGCAAAACTCAATCCATACCTTCAGCATATCCGCGACACTAGTGACACCGAATTGATGAGGAAGATATGCTGGGCTGCGAATTTTGCTTGTGATGCCGCTGTCAGGTACACCAGAGCTGCTTCTGACGTGGAACGGAAACTGAAATTATTCGCTGCTGGCCATTCTCAGAGCGTACCAGGAGATCTCCGACGATTCGATCCCGACGTTTGCAAAGACGATAGGGTCGTTGATCACATCTCTGAGACCCGATCGCGCATTGTCCTCGCAACCCCTAGACCCACCGCGAGAGATGTTCAAAAACCAGTAAGCGCGTGACTCCCTTTCACCTCCCAAACTCCTAATGTGACTTGCAGACCTATTGAGGCTGGCGTTTCCCTTCTTCCGCTTTTTGAATTTCTCTTTTTCAACCCACTTTTCACACAAGTATTCACGGACACAACACATGCGGGGACGACCACGTCCAGAATTCCACCTCTGTCGTATACCGTCTTAACATTATCCTCATATTTATTGACGCACGGGACGTCGTCTGCTTCACCCCGTGCGATGGCGTATGCAAACCTCGCGATGAATATATTGCTAATCATGGCAGAGAACGCGAGAGTAATGGATATATTCTGTGGTGAGGCTGTGCAACCCATTAGACTTTGTCGCCAGGTACGTTGTTCCTTGAACTTCGGAGATGTGACTAGGTTTTATCAACGTGTATTTCTGAATGTAGCGACTGCCATTGCTGCCTACGCCGGCGTCGACACGTCCACCAGTTTGTGCACTGTTGGATTGTTGCGTGCTATGGCTTCGGCATAATCTCCACAAACGCCTCGAAGTGTACACGTACACGTGGGTGGTTTCAAACGTGTCACTCGGCAAAATATCGTCTGACATTAGGACAGGACGTGTATCGGGACATGTTACCGTGTTATCTGGTACCTACAAAAGGTGCGCATACGGATAGGTGAGTCACCCTCTCCAGCCCGTGTATGACCTCTTAATGGGCAATTCGCAGACTACGAGTGGCTGGAGGTCTGGAAAGCGATTATTGTAGTGCTTGAATTCCTCGCCAACAAGCTGGACCATCTGACGACGACGGGTGGCGTCGAGAATCTCGTGCAAGAGGTGGGTGACAGCAACGCTTGAAATTCAGGCACGCGACTGAAACTAGGCTGGAGATGCTCCGATTGGTGGATTTTGCCTTATCAAAAGCGGAAATATTTTTAGCAACGCCAGGAGACATTCACGTATTTATTGTACGTCACAGATATTATCTCCGAAAGGTTGCTGACGGACTCGGGAACTACATACAGTACGAGTTGGTTCGATCGTCGAGCGTCATTCGAAAGCAGATGGGGATTCTACAAACGCTGGCGCAGCCAGGTTCCATGGACCGGAGGATGTCTCTCCGGTCAGAGTCTGCGTCAAGGTCGCTCAGGCGTGTGCTGTCTGTGATATCGTACTATGAGGGGGAGATATCAGGGAGTGGTGCGCAAACTGCCAAGGAATCACTGCGGGTTGTTGCTCGACTTGTGGACAGCGATGGTGTGCAGAGTGCGCAGGAGAGATCCGAAGAGGAAGATCCGCGGTGAGTTGCACGGATAAATGTGAGTCGCAGATAGCATTGACCCTGTGGGAGAGCAGAGACCGAGGAGAGGATGTTGTCGGATTTATTCGCTACGGTTGCTCCGATGGGCTCGCACTGATGCCGTGACGACAGGCGGGGGCCGGGTACTGGGAGACACATGCACAGGTGAGTGTGTAGGTTCAAATTGCAGTATTTGGGAGGGGGGTTTACCACGGCGCTCCGCTTCCGTATCCTCGTATGGTATGCGACTACATTGCTATCACGTCAACGAGTTCAATGGGCCTGGAGGTAGTCGAGCTCGAGGAGAGGATGAGATGCCAGCGTTGTCCTTGGTCAGAACTGTCTTCCTTGGTTGACTGCACAGCTTTGAGAATAGACGAACGCTAATCATGATCTTGAAGACGTCGGTCTCGCGTGGTTGATATGCCGTAAAAGGAAGTTGTCAGATGAAAAAAAAGTTTTTTTGAGGGTCTGGGATAGATATCGACCCCGAGCTTGGATGAGGCGTCATGCACGTCCTCGTCCTCCTCGTCGGCGTCGTGGTCGACGTTGGCAGACTGAATACACAGCGCGCGCACGATTCGAGTGACAGACATGGTCGCGTTGCTCGTTATCGGCGTGATTCTCAAACCCGACGACAAAGCGTAATCTACTCGGTGTCCGAACCTGGCTCGGTGAACATCCAGACCTATATCTCACCTCTCGGCCGGTCTTTCCCTTGTCTTCCCATCCCCTCACATGGCAGCCCTGCGTTCCGCATCTGCTCTCAGACGTGCACTTGTCTCCCCCGCAGCGAGGCACACAGCTCGATGTCTCGCAACAGCCAAGCAACCCTCCTCCCTCTTTGACTCCCTCGACACCTTTGCAGACAGGCACGTCGGCCCAGACGACCATGAAACATCCTTCATGCTCTCAAAGCTCGGTTACAACTCCCTGGATGCGTTCTTGGCCGCCACCGTTCCCAAAACCATCCGTATCCCCGCCGCCACCATCAGCGATGCCTCCATTCCCGCCCTCAGCGAGTCCGAGCTTCACGCCCGCGCAAAGGCCCTCGGAAGGCAAAACAGCCAGTTCAAGAGCTATATCGGTATGGGTTACCACAATGCCGTCGTGCCTCCCGTCATCCTCCGCAACGTGAGTCTTTCCCCATCTGCCCCTCTCCACTTGCCTGACACTGTCACAGGTCATGGAGAATCCCGCTTGGTATACCCAGTACACCCCGTATCAGCCGGAGATAGCCCAAGGTCAGGTATTGCGACCACTCTCCCCTTCCCAAGTCTAAATTAGGTGATAGGCCGCCTTGAGTCCCTCGTCAATTATCAGACGATGATCGCGTCGTTGACGGCTATGGATATTGCAAATGCTTCCCTTTTGGATGAGGCGACTGCCGCAGCAGAGGGTATGGTCATGGCCTACGTTCATTCCGGCCAGAAGCGCAAGTCGTTCTTCGTGGATAACGCCGTGCTTCCCCAAACCATCGCTGTTCTTCGCACTCGGGCCAAGGGATTCGGGATTCGCCTCATCATCGGTGACTACCGTACGGCTCTTGAGGATCCGGAGCTGCGTGCTGACCTCGCCGGTGTCTTGGTCCAATACCCCGATGTCAATGGCCAAATTACCGAGTATCGAGAACTCGCTGGCCAGGTTCACGATAGCGGTGCACTTGTCGTCTGTGCCACAGACCTTCTCGCGTTGACCTTGCTCACCCCACCTGGCGAATGGGGTGCTGACATCGTCTTGGGAAATTCAGCGCGCTTCGGTGTACCAGTAGGCTACGGTGGACCGCACGGCGCTTTCTTTGCTGTTACGGACTGTCTAAAGAGGAAGATGCCCGGTCGGTTGATTGGACGGAGCAAGGACGCAATGGGTAACCCAGCATATAGGCTGGCTTTGCAGAGTCAGTGACTTCCAAAACGGTATCGAATGAAAGCTCACCGTCGCAATTAGCCCGAGAGCAACACATTCGTCGAGAGAAGGCGACCAGCAACATTTGTACTAGTCAGGCACTCCTTGCGAACATGGCCGCCATGTATGCCATATACCATGGTCCAGTTGGTCTGACGCGCATCGCGAAGAAAGTTCATCTGTTCACCCAACTTCTCCATGGCAGCGTTGAACGTCTTGGGTTCAAAGTCGTCAATGATGCCTATTTTGACACCTTGACTATTGACGTGTCTCCCGTCTGCAAAAACGCAGAGGTCGTCCACGCTGCCGCCGCCCTCAAGTTCGTCAACCTTCGAAGGGTGGACAGTACACACGTCGGTATCACCCTTGACGAGTCCGTCGGTCATGAAGACCTTAAAACACTGGTCAGCATATTTGCCACGGCCGGTTCGGGAACAACAGGGGTTCTTGCCAGCATTTCCCAGTCCACCGCCAGTGCCATTCCCTCGTTGCTCGTCCGCACCTCGGAATTCCTCCCTCATCCCGTGTTCAACACGCACCACTCCGAGACTGAGATGCTCCGCTACATCTTCCACCTTGCATCCAAAGACCTGTCACTCGTCCATACGATGATTCCCCTTGGCAGTTGCACCATGAAACTGAACAGTACCTCCAGTATGATTCCACTGACTTGGCCGGAATTCGCGGGCGTGCATCCATTTGCTCCGGTTGATCAGGTGGAGGGATATAGGCAGATCATTAAGGTTTTTTTTTTCAATCTAGTTGGGGTGGTTCGTGAGACTCATAATGTACGCAGGAACTGGAAGCAGACCTCTGCAAGATTACCGGATTCCACTCCTGCTCTGTACAGCCCAATTCAGGTGCCGCTGGTGAATACACTGGTTTGACTGTCATTCGCGCGTACCACGAGTCGCGTGGTGAGGGCCACCGCGATATATGCCTGATCCCTTTAAGCGCTCATGGTACCAACCCCGCTGTACGTTGGATTCTTGTCCAGAAAAGGCATCGTCAGACTTATACTATTGCTGTAGTCCGCTGTTATGGCTGGTTTGAAAGTTGTCCCTGTCAAGACGCACGCAGATGGAAACCTTGACCTCGCAGATCTCAAGGCGAAAGCTGAGAAGCACAAGGACAACCTGGCTGCGTTCATGGTGGGGGCCCTACTTTCCCACACCTATCGGTTATCTAATCTATTTGCCTAGATAACGTACCCGTCGACATTTGGTGTATTTGAAGATGGCGTCACAGACGCCTGCAGGATCATCCATGAGAACGGTGGACAGGTGTATTTGGATGGTGCAAATCTGAATGCTCAGGTTGGGCTGACGAATCCTGCCACTTGTGGAGGAGATGTGTGCCATCTTAACCTTCACAAAACTTTTGCTATGTAGGCGTATCTCATCATCTTGTAGAAGTGAGTCTGACCGTTTCAACAGTCCTCATGGCGGCGGAGGCCCTGGGGTCGGGTAAGTGACAACCTTTCAATCATACTTAACGTCTCATCCGCCTTCTGTAGTCCCATCTGCGTTGCTGAGCATCTCGCTCCGTTCCTGCCCTCCCACCCGCTCGTTCAAACAGGAGGAGAGAAGGCTATAAATGCAGTTTCTGCGGGGCCCTTCGGAAGTGCTTCTATCCTTTTGATCTCCTGGGCCTACATCAAGATGCTAGGCGGTAATGGTCTATCACACTCGACCAACGTTGCACTCCTCAATGCAAACTACATGGCCCAAAGGCTCGCGGGACATTACACCATCCGATTCAAGAACGGCAACAATCGTGTCGCACATGAACTGTTGATTGACCTTGCCGAATTTGACAAAGCCGCTGGTTTGAAGGTCACGGACTTCGCCAAGAGGTTGCAGGTGTGTACATGCCGCCTGACTGCAACGATGAGGCTGAATCATATCTGATGAAAGGACTATGGATTCCATCCACCCACTTGCTCGTGGCCCATTTCGACGTGTATGCTCATCGAGCCTACTGAGTCGGAGACTCTTCAGGAAATAGACAGGTCAGTACTTGGGTTGTCTAGAAGGTCCTGCTCATGAGTCATTGATGGGTCCGTTTTCATGCAGGTTTTGTGACGCCATGATTCAGATTCGCAAGGAAGTCAACGATATCATTTCGGGAATGCAGCCAAAGCACAACAACCTTCTCAAGAATGCTCCCCATCCGCTCTCTGCTATTGTTCTGTCCGACGAGGAATGGAACCGGTGCGTCTTATCTCTTTCCCGCGATTGGCAATGTTCTTGACTTGTTGTAGTCCATACACTCGAGAGGAGGCTGTTTATCCAATGCCCTGGTTGCGGGAGAAGAAATTCTGGCCGACGGTCTCCCGTCTTGACGATGGTGGGTACCATACATGCACTTTTTTCATTCTCTCAGCTGACCGATGTGGTTGAAGCTTTTGGCGATCTCAACCTCGTCGTAAGTTCAAGGTTTTGCTGTCAGACTTGCTTACTGATCCAATGCTTCTTCTTCAAGTGTGACTGCCCCTCGGTCGAGGAGCTGGCATCCTAAGTATATTTTTTATTTTTTTCCTAGACATTATAGACGATACCTTGGGTTTTACGTAGTGGGGTTTCTCTTTCTTCAGGTCTTGTCATCACACGCGTCTTGTTCAACCACACGTACTGTATGATACCACTTGCACTGTATTAACCGCTGCACGGCCGGTTCGATGACGTTTCCAGGGACGTTTCAATTATCATTCTATATTCGTGTCTACCAATCTCATGTTCCATCTGGCTTGATAACGAACCCGTCCAGATCAGCGGGTAGACTCTCCCACAACTCGGGAAGATACCGCCGCAGGCGCATAGCGACCTCGTCCTGTTGGTTCGTCCTCGTCGCAAACGTCAAGAGTACCTGAGCAGTGGCCACGTTCGGCTTGACGTCCCTCTTATCCTTGCCCATCTCCAAACAGACCATCTTGACAGCGTCGTTCAACATGCCATTCCGACACATGCACTCGACGTATGCGTTCCAGTTGCCCTGGTTGAGGGAAAAGGATCGCTCGGAGAGCTTCTTGATCACCTGTTCCGCGAGCGGCCACGCGTTGGCGTACCCGCATGCATCCAGGATGATGGAGACGCTCGCGTGATCGTACGTCTCGCCGATGAGGAGCACCTCCCACACTCTGTACGCCTCCGCAAAGAGACCGACGCGCTGGTATGCGTCCATCAGCTGGTTCCAGAGTAGGGTATCGGGGGTGATGGACGGGTCGAGCGTGAGGTGGTCGTGGACTCTCCGGACGGACGCAGCGAGCCCGAGGGTGTCTTCTTCGGAAGCACCCTCTGCGAGCTGGGCGAGCCGCCTCAAAAGGGACGCATAGACGTAAGGCGTGATCTCGACGCCCGACCGGCGCATGTCCCTGACGATCTCAAAGTAGTGCCAGATGGGTGGCAAGGTAGGTTCGTGGTCAAAGGAGAGCCGGGACAGGGTGTAGAGGATCCAACGGTATCCTTTGACGCCGACGTTCTTCGGGTGTTCGTTTCCCATCACTTTTCTATATGCGTTGAGAGCGTCGTCGAAACTGGACGAGGAGCGCATGGCCATGACGATGAGTGAGGCGACGGCGATGTGACTGTCGGGCTTGATCTCTCTGGTTTCCATGTCCGCAAGAAGATCTACGGCGAGTTGGGAATACTTTTGCACGTCGACCGAGTTCGCCATGGCACGTAGTAAAGTCCCGTACATATAAGCGTCGGGCCCGGGTGAACGCTGACGACCGAAATGTCGTGTCGTGGTGGCATTGGAAGACGATGGCGGAACGGCAAGGGAAAGTTCTCGATAGAGCTCTAGTGCTTGGCCTATCGGTCCGTCGTCGCGGCTCCGGAAGGCAGAATCGCAAAGAGCAGCGACAAGAGGTTGGATAAGAGGAGCATCTGGTGTCAATCCGCGCGACTTGAATCGATGGTAGATTGCGTGAGCCCCGGCAAGGTCATCTGCCTGGACGGCATTGCTAACGAGAACCGACCACTGCAGGGGACCAGCTTTCATCTGCAAGGCTTCTTCCGCGTGTTCCAAATCGGCGACCTGGAGACTGGAGCGTAGCATTATGGTGAGGGTATGCGAAGTGACCTTGTAGCCCTCCTTTCGGAAATCTTCGCAGAGCCTAACCGCTGATGCAGTACCACACTTTTCGACTTCGTTCTCCAGACTCTCCTCCCACTCTGCTTGGATGGCGTTCGACTTGACGACGCGTTTGCTGAATCGTCTTTGGAATTCCTCCTTCACCTCGGCGGCTTGTTTGGGTTCGTTGAACTTCATAAAGCCTTCGAAAAGCATGTCTGCGAGGCTTTCGTCGTAGCGAAAAGCGTAGTTCTCTATTCGATCGAAAGCACTGTAGAACTCGCTGACGGAAGCACCCGAGTTGAACAATGCCCTGAAGAATATCCGAAAGGTGTTGTTGTTGGGTTTGCGCCCCGAGTGAGCCATCTTCGACATGGCATGTCGTATGATTTTGGGTTGACCATTGTCCGCGCACTGATCGAGAAACGTGTGCCAGTGCTCGAGAAAAGGTCGGACGTTGCCCGGTTTTTCGTGCATTTGGCTAAGCCAGTTGAGGAGGGTCTGCAGGTTACCGTTCTTGAGAAGTCCTCGCAGGATGTGTTTGTGAACGTCTGCATCGACGCGAAGACCGCAAAGAGGTGTCAGCTGGCCTAGTATTTTCTCGATCAAGGTCAAGTCCTGTTGCCTAGCGGAGATAGCAAGCGTGTTGAGAACTTGAAAAACCTCGTCTGCCGACAAAGCAGGTTTGTCGGTAGGGCCCTCCGGTAGAGAGTTGAGCACTTGGTTGATGTGGGAATGGATTGCGGTCAACTTGTCGGACGGCGTTCGTGATACATCACCGGAAAGGGTGGAAAAGGTAGCGGAACGGTAAGACGACCTCGTGTGCGTTGTGGTCAGCCATCTCCTGATGTCTGGAACGATGACCGTCCGTTGCTCGGTGGTGCTACGAATGACCGAGCGGTGAACGCGAATTGCGATGCGTTCTAGTTGAGACGAAGCGCGGACAAAGGACATTCATGCGCCCAAAGGTCGTCTACGCGTCCCCTCAGCGAACAAAACACGAATTCAGTCCAATAGAAACGATACCTTGGAAGTTCGTGGGAACACGAGCTGTACTGGACACGTTTGCTTCGCTTGACCTGTTTCCTTCAAGACCACAAACATCACCATGTCTGAAAAACTCAACGAGTTCATGGACGTTCCCCAACAGTTCATCAGGGATGGAAACCAGGTCTGTCATACTTTCCGTGTCTCGCAGTAGTTGCTCACGGGCTGTTATAGTTCCTGGCTCGCTGCACGAAGCCCTCACAAAAAGGTATGCCGTCCAACCTGTTCCTTTGAGCCAGTCGTTCAAGTGTCTTTCCAGAGTTCGTTCAGATTTGCAGGGCAGTCGCTATTGGCTTTGCTGTCATGGGTTTCATCGGTTACTTTGTCAAACTCATCCACATCCCAATGTACGTATCACACTTGCCTCGTATCTCGTGCCATTCTCAAACATCACTCCTAGAAATAACATACTTGTGTGCGTACCCTATCAATATCCACGTCCAATATCATACTGACTTGGTGGTGACAGTGGTGGTGCATAGTTTACCTCTCGCTTACGTGCCCTCGTCTCGTGCATGCCTCGAGTCTTCGATCCCTTGTATTCCACACTCTCCCTACATTAACAAGGACCGTTGTTCCCAACATCTGCACTTGCTTGGTCGTGCGATGTCGCTCATCCCGTTGGAGCGGTTGGATGAGTGCAGCAAATAACGCGTGCTGTATAGCGCGAGCAAAGGAGTTGTACGCCCGTCAACCATTGTCATACTGGCGCACTGGGTTCTCTTGGTGTTCCCTCAAAGAGTTCGAGCTGTGTCGACGTGGGATCAGATATCGAAGGCACTCTTGCACTTGGCACCTCTAGTTCGGATGACAAGCCCGAGGGGTGCCGTCTGCGCAGGATGGTCGTCCATAGCGTTATCACGTCCTGCGTCGCGACACTCAGAACATTAACAGCATCTCACCAAGACAACGAACCTCTCGCGAGCCAAAGATGATGAGCGCGCCCAGCGGAACTGGAATCAAAGTGAGCACTGTGCATGTGGTGACAATGAATAGAGCGTACGAGCTGCTGGGAGCATGTATGTCACCTCTGTTTGCAAGTTGCTCAGAAACAATATCGCGGAACTTGATTTCTGTACGTCAGACGCAACTCCACGAGGTGGGGCAGACTTACGTGAGGGTGACACAAGAATGGAGGCAAAAGAGGCCAACCCGAAAGCAGAGCGACCGTGATGGTGTCCGAGTGACGAGCGGAAAGGAGGACTTGATAATCTGCCATTGACGGTAGTATTGAACCGTGATGACGCCTCGGATGATGTCGTAAAGAGAACGATGATGGGAGGTGCAATCACTGGGACATACCTTCCAAAGCGAGGATTATGACCATCACTGCGGCGCAGAAGGACGGAACGACGAGAGCCCTAGACGTAAATAGCGGTCAGCGATGGAGCCACATGACGCACGGGTCAACGGACGGCCGATGGAGTCGAATAATACAATATAGCCCGTTTGAAGACACTATCGACTGCGGTTGTGACATGACAAACTAGGTCGAGGATGAATCAGCCTGATCCGACAACAAACCTGGCAAGTACTCACAGTCCCTGCGCCCACCGAAAAGATGAAGAACACCAGGTAAGGCGTGCCGAGCATCTGAGATGAGGCGTCAGATCGGGAAACCTCCCACACGGATAGCGCCAGGTACCAGAATATAGTACAGCATCCGAGGAAGGCGACTCAGAAGACCACAGTCCAAATACTGCAACGTTGTCCACGTCTGCAGAGATAACATCAGTCGCCTTGCAAGGACGCTTGATTGGACCCTTACATGAAGCACGATCGCTAGTCCGGCAACGACTGCCCTGGCAAGGCACCCAAAGTGTATAAGATACCCACAGTTGTCAAAAGAAACTCAACATACATTGGAGCTGCTCCATATATCATGCTGGCTTGGACCACACACAGCTTGAGGTGTCGATCGTCTGTACCAGCTCCACCGTATAGGCTACCCCGATGAGTCGCGTCGCATCTTCAAGTGATCCCATCACTTACTACAGACAGTAGATGATCGAGTAGACGATCCAGGTAACACAAAAGTTGATGATGGTCGGGTGCCAGGCCATCTTCCTGCACACCGAAGCAGTCAAAACTACGACTGGGAGGCCGACCTGCCCTCCACTAATAAGCAGAGTGAGATACACGGTGGTCAAATGCCGGAGATCATGAGGATACAGGTCGTCTACTAGCAGGGCTCAGTCCATGAAACGACCAGAAGCCATCCAAATGCGTACCTGCCATTCTATTTCATAGACGGCGAGACCTGTAGACAGGTAGAACGGGAGTCGAGGGATGAAAGCAATGACACGAGGGGGTTTCAGCGATTCCTGGCGGATATATGGGATGGAGGGAAATAGCCGGTATCTTATAGTACCAGAGTGTAATGGAGAGCAGGGTGAAATCCCGGATGAGGCCGCACAAAGACGCGGGACCGTTCACTGGTCCATGTAACGAGATTCGCCTGGATAGGATATATAACCCCAGCCAGGCGGGACTACGCAGATCCTCGTAGATCCAACATCGATAGTAGCCGGAAATAAACAGATGGGTGTCCTTAGGAGGATGGAACGTTTGACTGCAAGAATGTGCATTCGGTGTTTCAAGTTTAGATAAATGAGTGATATGCGAGATAAACAAGCACAAGACACGACAAAAGGGCACGCGCCGTACATGATGAATCCGCTCCTTTTCATTGATCATCGACCATCAACAAGTAAAAGGGGAAATCGCGATGATGGCGGAGCAAGTTCGACAGCGGGAACAAATTCAGAATTCACCACAGGCACACCATATTTCGGTACCCCAATCGTTCTGTCACCGTTCTCTACGGGACTGACTTCAGCCGCTTCGGCTACCGGCGGTAGTAGGGCAGAGATAAGCATTTGTGTCCGCGAGAGGTAATCCGATGCACTGCGGTCTGTGTCATGTTGAGACGAAACAGTCAACTATAATAACGCTAGGTCGTCAGTGGATCAATCCAAACAAAGATAAGACAGACAGACATTCGATTGTATTCGTACGATTGCATGCCCCAACACTGCCTCTTCTGCATTTTTCCATTTGGAGGCAAGGTGGCGGAGGAACCAAAGGTCATACAGAACCTGGAGCATGTCTAGACTGTCTGCGTCATCGACGCTTCGGACAAATGCGGCTGAAAACTTGGAGACCAGTCTTTTGGGGACGGTCAGCAGATATGGCTGGTGATGACTCATGCCCAGGTCATGTATGGAAGAAGAGAGCAAGTATAGACATTCCATCATCGGCGGAGATGGGTGTGTACACGTGGATCCTATACTAGGATTAGCATAGCCCAAGAGCGAACAAGTAACGCACCAGGGGCTGTCCGTCGTGTCCTTGCGTTTCGCGCGTAATATGACACCATGTCACACACGACATTTTCCTCCCAATATGACATGATTCGTTGAAACAGCGCGTTCATTTCCTCTCGAAAGCCTCGAGAATACGGCGTGAATACTTCAAGAAGCGAATACAAATTAGTAACTCACTGGTTGCCACAGCTTGATCGCATCCGACATTACAAACGAAAGGCGAAGCAGAGAGCTCTTTTGCTATGTGAGCATAGAAAACAAGTCTACTCGTCGTCACATCGACGTCTTTGAAAGGGGTTAGAGTAAGGTATGCCGTAAACAATTCAGCTTACTGCGACTAGCCATGAGCTCCTCGGAAGAATCTTTGAGTGCTGACGCCACCCTGCCACACAATGCTTGCGCTTCTGGGCGATACGCTTCGATAAGGTCAATCACCAGCCTCCTGGGAAATAGAAATATGAAACCTGTAGCAGGAACGCAATCATTATGACGTACTGGCTACTTTCACCATCTGCAAACATCCTGGACAGATCTTTTTGCAACGAGGCAGCCGGATCTTCTAGAGTCGCCAAAGCTTCGTGCAACCGTGGCACCCTCCCCTCAAGTCGCTGTGTCAGTGTTGCCTTGTACTTGTGAAAACCAAGGTCAAACGATGAAGGTCCAGTTCCGGGCGGAACAGGCGGGGAGCGGTACAAGCTGCAAAGAGGCGAGAACATGTCTGGGCGACGTGAGTATCAACTCATCTACGAACTCTAGACGGCTTCCGCACCCTTGTTATCAGATCCTAGAGAAGCAAGCGCTTGCAAGAACTCTTTCTCTGCACGTACGAGTACAGTCTTCCGAATGTCCGTGATCCTTGTACTGAATACTTTGTCCAGAAGTTCGGTGAGATTGGCTATTTCATGTTCCTCGAGACCCGAATGTCCCACCCACTTCCGCAGGGATATTCGAACCTTCCAAACAGCGCTCACTACATCAAGTGATGCAAGCCACTTGTCAAATGCCCCACGGAGGTTTGCCATAGATTGACTGAACCAACTGCCCAGTTTATCATGCAACGTTTCCTGTGAAAGTGAAGACGAAACAGATGTCAGATCAACAAAGGGTCGGTATGCTCGAATATTCGCGGGGAGGAGAGAAACGTAAGTAGACGAGGGAAGCGAGTTCAATATTGCTTGAGTGTTCAAGAGTAGCTCCACAGGGACGTTGGCTGGAGGGGAAGATGACGGTTCAGACTGTATGCTGTCTAGCACATCCGTAGCCAGAGAGCGCATTGAAGGACAGGTCCCAAAGACAGCACGCGCGGTACTGAGTGTCCGTGAAATCGCCTCTAAAGTTGTTCTCATCGAATTTTTGACAGCCATCGCAGTCGTCGTCGCAGAGAGGTTCCTTTCAGAAGGTTTCTGAGCCCCTGGAGGACTACCATTGACCAGCGAGTGGTTACTGAATTCGGGGGTATCAGGAGCTTTGGCAAGTAATGCGTTCAGAGTTCGTGTCCGTTGGGAAAGATAAATCGTCAAAGTCTCCACAAGTGGTCGGGAGTCGAGAATATGAAGTGTTAAAAGGGTTGCACAAGTTTCCTGAGACAGACAACATTA
>JBBPOE010000075.1:0-64297 GCA_038091295.1 Tylopilus felleus | reverse complement strand
CGTCAATCGAGGCACGTTCGCATCCGAGTCATGCGAACTCGTCGGATCCGAAAGGACACCAACATGCGGCTTACTTCAAGCCAATAGGTCCAAGAGCGGACCACAGTCATCTAATGTTATTTTCCCAGAGCGTGGACTTCACAATGGTCCGTTCGTGCATCTCACCCGGTTAGTGAAATCACGGCGAGGGCCGCGAGGCTTGAAGCTTGAGGAAGGTAAGCTACTGTTTTAGATGAGATGGACTCATGTTTTAACACGGAGAATCGGGGTCAAGTAGAAATATCCTGCGTCCTCCCATTAAGCCGTCATGTTGTGGAAACACGATGAGATTCGATTTTCTTCTGTCCTACCCACGCACCATGGAAATTAGGGTGGACATCCAAGGAAAGACTTACACTTCATTTTACGACAGGGAATCAAAAGATTTTGGCTGGCAGACAGACGGTTTATCATGGTTTTGCTGAACCATGTTCCCCCCAGAAGCGCAACGGTACTACGTCTGTTCTTTCCGAGCGTATACTCATTTACTTACCAATTACTGTCAGGCTCTCCCCACGAACGTCGATTCAACTGTAGCCACCTGGTTCACCTCACCGTCCTCAAGTTTGTGAGAGCCCTTTTCGAGGAGTTATGGCACTCGGTGTGAGCTGGGCAGCTTTTATACCTTGATTCGTAAAACTCAGGTACATACAGGGATGAAACTTCAGATGTGAAGGCTCGGTGATTCCGGAAACCAGTGGCCAATGTGCCGTCGAGATGGCCATACACGGAGAAGGAGTGACGGAAGACATACATCACGGACGGACGTCTTGCTGTTATCAAGCCCAGTCAATGTGTCCCGGCGCGCAGTGCCTGTATGAGAGTGCATTCGATGATTTATAAGGAACCACTTTATATCCAAGCTGAAAGACCCTTGGGATTCCGCATGATTTGGTCGTGCACCGGTTGGTATTCCATTTGGAATTCAGGCCCTTACAATAACGTCGATAGAGCTAAAAATAAACTTATCAGCCAAGACTTTGGGACGTTCAAAACGGATTTCATTGGTTCTGACGAGATCGCGTAGACGTCGTTCCTAATGATGGATCCCTCGTTCGCTCTGGGTAACCATGTGACGTGTCAGTAAGTTCCTGATTTACTGTCCATATTCATCGCATCACTTCTGTCAGCGTCAAACCCAACAGTTTTGATCTCGTTGCTATGCACACGCTTCTACCCCCTTTCCGCATCTCCAAGACTGTTCTCCATACGCGTAGGAGCCTTGCAGTGCGTTCATTATATGTCATAGTCCTCCTATATGGGAATCATTGCCACCATCCCTTGATCGTGGCTATGACAATCTCACCGACAATCGTTTCTAGTATTCTGTTTTATCACATATGACCATATCTCAGTCCACCTGGCGAGGCGTGGTGATAGCTGGTGATTTGTTTCCGTCTACATGGTTAACGTCTCATCGCGGTTTGCTGCTCTACATAAGAGGAGCCTATGCTGCTCAAACATGGGCAACCAACCTCATTTTCCTTCTTCTTGATGAATTCCTCCTTCCTCGCCTTTGTCGCGCTTGCAGTCTCAGGGTTCGCGGAGGCTGCAACCTACTCGAGGACCGCCAATCTCTTCGGGAAATCATTCCTCGATGCCTTTGAGTGGGTGGCGATCGCCGATCCTACACATGGACGAACGTTCGTAGTCTATTCTTCCTTCACTAAAAGATTCGTCTCATTGTACGAGGCAGGAATTATGTCACCAAGTCGACAGCGCGATCACAAGGATTGTATTCAGTTTCTGGAAACACTGTAACTCTGCGGGCAGATTACAAAACCGTTCTCGAACCCTCTGGACCGGGGCGAAACACATTCAGGCTGCAGTCGAAAAAACACTATAGCACTCACGCTGCTATGTAGGTGCACCAATGGCTATTGCGTTTTTATCCTGTTGAGATAACGTTAGTTTCGATATTGGCCATATTCCTGAGGGCTGTGGAACATGGCCAGCTGTCTGTGAGCTATCCTATCTATTCGGTTTAGACATTGTATAGTGCTCACGTATTTTTCAGGGTTCGTTTCGCGTGTTCCATGGAGACATATACTAATGCATTTCCCTTCTGATTTTCGGTATAATATAGGGTGTGTTTGTTTTGAATTTAAATTGTGCGTTGTACATTAACATTCACCCCAGGAAGTCGGTGCTCACTGGCCGAAGGGTGTGAGTGTTATACAGATACCCTTTGTCGATGGTCTAAACATTAGTGCATAGGGGGAAATCGATATTGTCGAGGGAGTCAATAGCATCGGCCCCAATCACTCAACCCTACACACGAGTGGGAGTGAGTCATTGGACAGAAAAATGATGTACTGTTTCTCACTAGTACCGTCCCGCAGATTGTACCATGCAATCATTTCGAAAAATGACAGGGTACACCCTTCGCGCAGTTTACAAACCACTTACAGTCTCTCATTTTTATCCGTTTCAGGACGAGTACGGAAGATAATTGCAATGTCTATGCTACCAACAATGCCGGTTGCGGTGTTCTTTTCAAAGACACTAACAGCTTCGGGATCGACTTTAATAAAATCGGCGGTGGCTGGTGAATTCATTTTTTTCTCGCAAGTGTTGTTCGAGGTCGCTAATCTGACTAGGTATGCAATCGAGCGGAGCGCTACTGACATTTCGATATACTTTTGGGAACGTAATAGTTCGTCCGTCCCATCCCAAGTGAAGCAACCGGGCGACGCTGTTGATCCCAGCACATGGGTAAATTATTCCTCCGATGTTTGAGGCGAATAACCTATTTTCAATCAGGGCCGGCCCATGGCTTTCTTCGAAAACACGAAATGCGATTTTGAAGCTCATTTGGGACCTATGAGCATTATCATCAATCTGGCATTCTGTAAGTGGCACTCCATTTTTTGTACGGACGCATCATAAATTGATACATTATTTTCGCAGGCGGAGATTGGGCTGGTGGCCTTTACTCCGGTGATCAATGTCCCGGGAGCTGTGTTGGTGAGTGAGCTCTACACGGTCGCCCTTTAACCTGGTGAACCAAACACAATGTATGATCAGACTACGTGAACAACAACCCATCGGCCTTTTCGAATGCGTACTTCGAATTCAATGCCCTGAATATCTACCAGTAACTGCTGAATCCCAGGAGGATTTTATCGTTATTTTATTTATTTATTTTTTCGTCACGCACCCCTGGACATGCCATTCGTTTCGTCATTAGCACTCGTGGCATCATGGGCAGTGCCATCTTGATGTCCACAGCACTTTGATTGTATTTTAGAATTCACCTGAATACCTGCGGTTCGTAACTGCTCGACTGCGAATCAATTTTGTTATCAATTGGTGGTTGAAATTTTTGAAACGTTGATGGAGAACCTGTGAAACAAGGAACCCATACAGCTGTGCAACGGGGCGCGATTGCCGCACAGGGGCTGCCAATGATACACTTTATCTTCGCTGGACATATCATTATCCTAGAATCCATCACTCCTGTACAACCGCCCATTTGTCCCTCTCGCTCTCGATGATATCCCCGAACGCGATTCTCAGACCAGCGACACAAGCATCCACTCCACCCATCCCGCCCGCGGCACCCATCACCAAGCTGGCAGCGTAGTGAAAGTTGGCATTTCCTTTGCCTTCAGTCACCCATAGGGCGTGGAAGACCGGTAGAAGAAGTGCTGCATGAATATGTACCAGTGTTGTGACGATCGGGTGGCGGAGGTCTACGGCGCACATCAACGTCAGTAACGAGGATTCCTGGGTTTGTATTCAGGTGGACAAACGACGCACATCGGTATACTTCAGGGAAAAGCACGAACAAGCTAAGAAAGAGTCCAGGGTCGGCGAGGGTGAGGTACGCCTTGAAGATCCCAAGGACTCCGACAAGCAGGAACGATGCATACAGCGCGTCGTGTCTGGGAAAAACCACACCAGGAGCATACCTTGATCCCAAACGGAAGCCGCAATGTCCGAAAGAATGTCCCGCAGCGACGCTCGCGCACGACGTAGTTCCTCTGTTCTTCAGAGTCCGGAGTGGTTGACTCGCCAGAGATGGTCAGACGGTTCTGCTGGACGTCGATAGCAACGTTTTCGGACGGGAATTCAGGGAGCTCAAGCATTGCCGTCACGGTATTAGTATCCGTGGATTCGCGAAGGTCCAATCTACCAGAGAAGGTTCAATAAGGTAGAAGAGGAGAATAAGGATGAGCTTACCTTGGGCGATAGTTGCTACGCTGTCGCTATGTCGCATGTCTGGCCTCTGTGGAGCCAGCACAGACACCGGAGCACTGGAACCGAGCTGCGAAAGCGTCTTCGAAGAGACGGTCAAACTCTACAGTGGGGACGTAGTAGAAAAACATTTTGGAAGCTTTGCTTGAAGTGGAATGATCAGAGCTGCCCGTACGAGGGGATGTCAAACTTAGAAAATATTGCGATGCAAAGGCGGCCATGAATCCTCCCCGTTTTATAGGCCGCAACAGTCCTCATCTGTAATATTCTAGATCAATGGTGAAAGACAGTATATGCTTGCATGGCGTGGAGGTCCACCATTTTGCAGAACACTTGTGGATGTTCGGTAACTTTCGAGATCGTTCGGAGGTGGCGTGTTGTGTCCTGTTTTGGAAGGGGAAACATTGTTGATATCTATTTGGAAAATAACGAGAAAGGTAAAACCTGCCTTTCTGACATTAAGTAGCCACCTGCAAAGTCGTGCAACTGTACTTTTCACCACGATTTGTATACTACTTACTTATTCTGTGGTTAAGTATCAATACTACGTTACACAGTTTGCCAGGTGATCTCTTTCTTGAAATTTCTACACATTTGATATATCGTTCTCATCACATATAACATTTAGGACACATTGCGAACTTGAACGAGTGCAAACACGAACGAAATTTGTCATTCGATCCTACATCACCGGCCGGCTGACCTCTACCGCCGTTGGCGTCTAGTAATGCCTCTTAGCGATCTTAATCACATAGAACCAAAAATAAAGCCATATCATTTTCCGGTGCGAAAACGAACCTCTTTTTGGCCATCTGCACCATCCCACGTCGAGTTTGCTACCTAATCATATTATTCATAATGCCTACGGAACAGGTCGGAAGTGTCCTTTGATTCTTTCGAGCCGGCGATACAGCTCTTGGAAACAGTGTGAGGGGCAACTCATGCAAGCTGTGCAAACCGCCTTATTGCCTTTTAGCTTTCAAGGATAAAATAATCTGAGCCAGTGGTGAGTCCGCTTCATTGGACAGACATGTGATCTTGATAGCTCGAATGGATCTGCCCAACAATCGGCGGTCTTCCTGCTGTGTCTTCTGTCTACCAACCCGATATAGTCAGGACGCATCAAACGCGCGGCCGAACTGGTTCACGTTCAAGCAGGGGATGGCACCTCAAACTTTAGAGAGCACCGCACTAAATCCATTGTTCAATGATAACGATTGTCATTCGTGCTCAATGCACGTAAAACGGTATCAATGCAGGGTCGCAACTCTCCAGGTAGAAATTATCTTCCAACAAGATCCCGATTCAGGGTAGGAAGCTGGTCAAAAGCAAGGCTTCAGTGTGTCACGCTCAAAACGGACCTGAACGTTTTGACATGTGGGCCGCAGTCGTCTTGAAAGTTTATCCGTTTTTTTACGTACGGCACCATCCTTGGCAAACAACTGAGGTTTGTACTTACTTCCATATGTGAACGCCTCCGATCGACTAACACGACGGGGTTTTCTTGCGGAACTTTGGCAGTGGTTGACATGAGGACCATGCCCAGTTTTGCGCGAGCTTGGTACCCTGCACACTGTGACGTGGGCATGGATCCAGGCACGTGTTTCAAGTATTACCGTTCCATGTCCAATGCTGACAAAAATGATACAGGCATGCACCTCTCGAACATTGGATCTCCAAGGACCTTCCTATGGAGGGCATGGTACTTGGGGGGCGCCTCTTGGACTTTTCTTTTCGTTCCACTAGGTAATCGAAAAACACGCGCAACGCCGCGCCAAGTTGACACCGCTAAACCTGGAGAAAAATCCGCACTAGAGTCTGACTCGCCAATTAGCCCAATCAACCTCATCACGAACAGCCTTGCCAAGTCCTCAAATCGAGGGTTGTCAACGTGTATGTTTCGTTTCCATCTGGGGATGTTTTTTTTTCATCCAAAGTCTCATCGTTACCGACGTGCACCCCATCGAGCTTTTGCCAGTGGGTAATGGCAGTGTGATTGCAGCGGTCGGCCCTTATGTGGCGTCGTCCTCGTCTTCGCGAAACCTTTGTTCTTTTCCGATACGCTGCCTCCCCCACCTGTCTACAGTTTGACGACGCTTTTCCGCACATAGCCGATCAGTCCGGGGAGGAGGTCAAGTGCGTGTGACCGCTGTGTCGGCGATACGTTCCTATCAGGCTCTCCTTCCACCCCAAGTCAACCCACCACGAATCTTTTTTGCCATTGGGCGAGAGATGGCCGAAAACACGATCGCCAAGCTCGAGCGCGAACATGCGTACACTCGCTCCGCTCTCCCTCCTCCCCCTTTTGTCGGCTGGTAGCCGAAACGTGGACACACGTCTGTGGTTTCTCCTCCGCATACGCGCGAGCATCCAAGACGGATGTTGAGCGCTGATCGTTTGGACGTTCCGAACACTCTGAAGTCAATGGCGATGCGTCACGGGTTGAAAAAAAGGTTTGCCCCACTGGCTGATACACGAACATGCGTCGATTGTCGACGGTCATTCCTATGTCGTACGAGGTCAGCCTACAGGGGAAGGAGAAGAAATCCTATCGGACATCGGGGACCACCGCGTCTCGTTCGCCCCACCGCACGTCATTTGATCGGTCCTGACTCCAAAGATTTTTTACGACGCGTCGGTAAGCCTGCCACACACGTCCAATCGGTGACGTCGACAGCCGACGAACGTCCGAACCACATGTGCTGCCATCGTTTCCAAGCGTCCTCTTGCCTTGTGATGATTCGTCACGCAGAGGTGTCGCAACACCCGAGGGCGTGCTCGGCTGGGGAACGATCCCCTTTGCGCTTTGATCACCGATCGGGCGTTGCTATGCGTATAGGATGAGTGTCGTATGTACAAACAAGGAGGAAATTCAACTGTACACGCTGTTAGATAGGAAGCGAAAAAATATAGGTGCATATTTAGGAAAATAAGAGGTCAGAAAACCGTTCCATAGGGACGATCAACGTCCGAGCAAATCCATGCAGTTAAATCGTCGGGGTATCCAACCCCTCCTCGGCATCCTCACGCATGCACCGAGGCCAGCGGCGCAATCGTCTTCTCCCCATGCACCGCCCACCACTTTTCAGCCTCCACGTCGGCGTCGTACCCAAACTGAACTCGACTCTTTTCCTTGTCCGCCCACTGATTCGCATTGTCGCGGTTCGCGTCCCCGTTGGGTTGTACGACCATGCTCGTGGCAATACCCGTACGCGCCTCCCCTACCGTCGCCGTGCTCCGTACCCTTCGTCTCACGTCCTCGTCCTCCTGGCTCAACGCCAACTCCATCGCTTCTCTCATCTGTCGATCTCTCTCCTCTTGTTCGGGACCATCAGGGAGATGGAAGATATGTTGATTCAGCCGGGACGAGGCTTGTGTGGCCGTCGCGCGGTCGTAACGGATCGATTCATAGGCACGTAAGAGCGGGGCAATTTGGGCGCGGGACGAGAGTCGAGAGAACAGGTTTCCGAGGACGGCCGCGTCTTCGACCTAGCACACGGCAAGGGTCAAATGGAGCGAGGGTACGTTTTCGCACGACAAGATGCGTTAGTCACAGGATGTGTGCAGGATGAGAGATAATGGAATAGGTCAGTCGTGGACACTATAGGAACGGAAAGTGGGCACTCACAGCCATGGCAGACCCTTGTGCTCGGTATGGCTGGGTAAAAGGAGAAAAGACATGAACCAAATTTAGCTCAAAGGGGCAAGTCGGGCAGTGCGTACCAGCATCGGGTGACACGAGTCTCCAAGCAATACGAGCTTGCCCTCGGGGTGGACCCAAGTCTTGAGTGGTGCACGGTCCATGAGTTTCCAGTTGAGGGTCGAAGGAATGAGAGCGAGGAGTTTCTGAACCCTAGATATGATGAGAACGGATATGATCGTGTCGGACGAGGTCGCACGCACCGTGGTTCCCAACCTACAAAGTCGGCTCTCATCTTATCAGCGCTACCCTCGGCCGTCCAAGACTCGACGGAACCATCGTCGGGATGAACGAGAACGAGATTAAACTCCTTTTTGGCGCGCTAAGCGAGATGCGTGAGTCAATAAGTCGAGTCTATTTTCCGCAACGAAAAGAAAGTAAAGGTTGGGGATAGAGGGATAATGACAAAGTGACGGTGGAATGACGCACGATGTTGTAGGCCATTATGTGCCTTCCGGGGCCCATCCAGCCGACCATCTCTGCTGTTTCTACGAGTGGGCGGAGGTCGGGATCCTTGATCATGATGTCGGTCGGGATGATGGCTCTGAAGGCAGCATCACCGGTTGGTGTTGGTTTGTCTGGACCACCAACGACAAATTCGCGGGTGAGACTCTTAACGCCGTCTGCACCTACGATGAGGTCGGCATGAACAACCTCGCCTGATTCGAGAGTGAGAGAGGGTTTGGAAGGGTCGACAGCGACGACACGGGAGTTGGTGCGAATAGTGACGCGAGGATGAGGTTCTGCGAGGTCGTAAACAATGCGATGGAAGTCGGCTCTCTGTAATGATGTCAAGACACAGGGTAGGGATGAGGACAGGGACGACGCAACGTGTATGTGGTAGTATGGAGCGCCGTACTCTTCTTCCATAGTGTCGCCCCACTTTGTCCATGCGACGGTTTCACCGGTGGACCCTGTGAATGTGTCAGCATGATGGGGCTGGAAGGCAGCGGAGTTGGAGATATGTACACTGTCTGAAGGTGAGTGCTCCAGGTTTGACGGTAACTTGTTTCAGTCTGTCACCAAGACCCCAACGGATCAAGAGGCGAGTGACATTCGGGCTGACTTGGATGCCTGCACCAATTTCGCCGATGGCACTGGCGGTCTCAAGAATGGTGACGGTGTGGCCTGCTTCTGCGAGACAGTGAGCAGCCGAAAGACCCCCGAGGCCGCATCCGACGACGACGATGTTGATGGGGAGGGCTGCGCGACGGCCGTGGAAGAGGTGAGAGGTAGATTCGATCGAGTTTGAAACGTAGTTGCCCATGGGAAGAGGGAGGGAGTGATAGCCATCCGGACGGACCAAAGCGGGTACTTATAGTTGGGAGGGATCAAGTAGGAATGACTGATGAACGTGAGTTCGCTAGAAAGAATTTGCCGTCGGAGGGACTAGGAGCTGAGCTGAGAATGACAGCTGAGTCAAGCATAATGTATTAGTTGGATAAAGTATTGACGCTATCACAACATGGACTGGCTCCGACACTACAACGACGCTCTACAACGCGATTTCGACACGACCAGCCCCGACGTTGCTGCCCTACGCGACATCTTACATGAGCAAGTACTCACACAGGTCAAACTCGAGCTCATCCTTACCAAGTCAGACATCGCTTGGCTCTCCGAATGGCTCTCGGACACCGGTAAGCCCTCGTCCACAAGGCTCCTCCCTCGTCGATGACTCATTCCTTACAGGCTCCATCTTTCGTCTGTTCAGGGTATGTGGTGTACCTCGTGCATGGCGTCCTCACATCTCACCCTTTCTGTAGCGTCACAAGTTCATCCGTCCCTTTGCCTTGCAAGAGATCCACTCCATAGCAATATGGCGTCTACGCGTTCTCCGCCCCGTTCTTCTCCTACCCCTCCATTCCCTATTCCATTGCCTTCCCCTGCCGATCAAAGACCCGTTCGGTCGTCCAATCCTCCTTCTCAAACTCGCTTCCCTCCAGTCCATGACATGCTCCCTTAAAGACGCCCTTCTACAAGAGGTAGAGCGTCTCCGCCTCCATCTCAGGTACATTCGCGACAACACCGGCTCTTTTCCGCTCCAATACCTCGTTCTTGTCGATCTTGATGGCGTTTCAATCCAAAACTATGTAGGTCCAAAGCTGAATCACATACTGCACAAAAAAAGTAAAACTGACATCAATCCAAGAATCTCGATCTCTGTTCGTGGATTTTAACCGACATCATACCAAGATATCCTGGAATGCTTGCAGCAGGCAAGTGCCTCATTTCGCCTCTATATTTCTCGCACACACACTTAATCTCACTTCAGTCTTTGTACTGAATTATTCCTGGATACATTCCGGTGCTTGGTCCGTGGCAAAGTATGTCTCTCCCTCTCCAATCTCAATTCTCACACTCCGTGCTAACATCTCCTCTCAACCAGGCGTGCTCTTCCCTCCTCCATCATCGGCCGGGTGTTCTTTCCTTCCAAGGCCCAACTTATCAGCTATTGTTCAACTACCAATTTACCCGCAGGTCAGCTCCTTGTGGAGATATTCTTCTCGCTCTTCGGCATGTTCCCGTCTCTGATCCGGATGACCAATCCACAGAATACGGCGGTGCCTTGCCAACTCTCGATCAAATTGATGATGCCCTTCGGTCACCGTACCAGACGCATCACCTTCCACCGCCACCACAGATGCTCGGCGTTCAGGATCCCCTCTTGTCCTCCATGCAACCCGACTCGCCTCTCCAACGCGCTCCGTCGACGATCCTTCTTGCACCCATGTCGTCTAGAAATCCCTTTTTTGGGTACCCCGCCATCGCGTCCGCCTCGAGCCCATACACGATCCGACATGTGCAGAGAGGATGGCCCGCGTTGGTGCGCACGCTCGCGGTGTTGTGGTGGCGCCGCTGGTCGCGGTGGATGTGGACGTGGACAGGTGTGTGCGCCTTGCTTCTCGTGTTCGCGCTGCGGATGCGACGCGCGAAGCTGAGGGGGATGGCGCTGCAGTTGCCGATGAGTAGATGACACAGATGCGATGACTCGGACCTTGCGCGCCAACGCTGACGTGGCGCGCGCACAATAAAAAAAGACCAGGTTGACGAGGAATGAGCGTCCCGTCCAATCGGTTGGGCCTGCTTTTCGGTGGATCGTAGCATGACACGAAACGAGATTCAGCCTGAGTGTCTGGTGTGGCCCACTAGCTACATACACGTGGCATGTTCCGGGACGTGCCAGCGATGCGCATGACCTGGCATTGGCGACGTATCTCGCCCTGGTTATCTCTGCTTTTACCCTGGTTGGTTCTCGTTGGCACTTTTTTTGTCCTCGCTGCCGCGAACGTCGGAGGTGGGATACTGTCGTCTTTAGTACTCACCATCGAATACTCTGATCTTAACAGAGATCCTGATGAACCCTGTTTCCGTTTCTTGGTGCATGTCCATGTTTGAAGCATCGTCTGCCGTCGATGTGACGATGTGAGGAGGCATGGCGTGCTATCGTTGTCATCGTGGTGTGGACAGCGTGCATGATCATCGATCGAGAGGTCCCAACACCGGCGGTCGAGCGAGTCTGAATCTGATTGTACATTAGATCTGGCTCTGGTGGAGCCCGTTGATGTGATTACAGGTTGTCGATGTGTCGCTGAGTCGGTGGGGAAACGCGTAAGATCTCAAAACACGCGATGCATTGCCATGTCTGCCAGTCACGTGACGTACTTAGGTTGACACCCACTCGGCGCACACACAGGGGTCTCACCGGCACCACTCAATACCGACCCTTGGTATGCAGATACTGCCAGTACACCCATGGACCTGTCATCGACGCAGCTTGCAACGCCTCTGCAGCTGTATACGAGGTTTTCAAGAACCAGTGCCCACCGGCACTCTCTCAAGTTCAAGTTCAAGTTGGTGTTCGCGCATCCGAGTTGGCCGAGAAATGCAAACAAAGAAAGACGACGAGGGCCCTAAAACGCATCACGCGTCCACATCATGCACGCCCAGCGAAAGGCGCGTGGGCACCTCACCGTGAGGCGTAACTGCGATACAGACGACAGGGGGACAAGCACAGTCCGACAGCATCTCAAAACACTGGCATGCAGCTGCAGCCACGCAAAAAATCATTCAGCGCAGTACCACACACCACTACCGGTCACTAGTACTAATGCTAGAACGCGAACGGCAAGAGACGAGAACGCGCAAACGCACAACACGCCATACGACACGCATACACCCCACACAGCGAACGGCGTGTCAATGCCAACGACAGGGGATAAAGCACATGGTGCGACGGCACAGCTAGAAAAGGGAAGGGTGTATTCAGGGTGTAGCGAACTGAAATCACACCCATGCAGTAACCAGTTACAGCCACGCATCCAACACTGTCACGGTACCGGCGCCCAGTCACTAGTACCGATGCTAGAACGAGAACGAACAAAGAAAGACAAAAACGCAATGCATGACCCGTGCATATATGCGTACGGCGAACGGCATGTCGAGACCTCACCCTGAAGCGTAACTGCGATACCAACTTGAACGCAAGGGCCTAGCATGCCAGAAGGCTCAGCGGTGCCAAGGTGTACCAGGGGTCTGGGGTTGAGGATGCCAACTGACATCTGTCTCCTGGTCAATGTCACCCCCTCGAGGCGCAACAGGGCGGTCCGACGACATCTCACGCATGCTGATGAATAGTGAGGGTCAACTGGCACCCACCCACCCACACACACACACGGGGTCGTGCGTATCTGACAATCTGAACCCGTCTATACAGATGGTGATCTGACTCAGTTCGATCTTAGGGATCCAACTGTTCCTTTTGGTGCCAGGGGCACACTACAATATATTTTTGGATTCGAAAACTATCTTGTCGTTGTCGTCACCGCCGTCTCTCGAACGTCCGGCGTGTCCCGGCAGGTGGTTGGGTTTTGCCATGGCGCAACTTAAACGCATATCACACACACGCCCTTTGAATCAACCACAAAGTCATTGGCAGAGACTCGTGGGCAGCGGACTGGGTAGTCGACTTCACCTTGAGCGCCTTTGCCTATTGGTGGTGCAACTGTCGCGTCGGTTGGTCGGTACATAGTCCCCTCGTCCACGCGCTCGAACCGCCCTTCGGCCCGGAGCTCAAGTTCAAGTCCAACCCATGTACGAGATGGTTGCGGCCCGTCAATGACGCCAACGAAGGGAACGCACACGACACGTTCAGTCGCCTGTCAGTTACGTGTCATCGATCTGGCGCGTCGAGGACTCACACCTGACGAGCGAGTACAACTGCAACGCCGAGAAACATGCCAAGGTGATCGTGCGGCTCTCAACCCCACAGGCTCTGGCGTCGTCTATGGCGAGAGTCTCGTAGTATCGCGTATCCGATTCGGACGCGAGTGGGAGAGATTCTAGAACTTGACGTCTCCCCCTCAACAGATCAGCGAACGGGAACCACAGAAGCTTCCAGGATTCGATACGGCGTGCTACCCCGTCTACTTGGTCGATCGGCTCGCTGGGGCCCGTGCTCGTCATCGTCATGACTGTCCAACGCCCAGGTGTGTCAAAACTGTGTAAATAGGGGTGGGCCACTTTCGTAACTCAACACGCACCCCCTGATGCGGCGCTCAAGATATCCCGATACGCGCGATATACGCCCAATCTCCTCTCTCCCCCACACCATACATGTCGTTATGCACGCCGCCATCATCATTATCACACATATGTATACGTTACGTGCCCACACTGTCCAATGAAGATCTAAACCGTCTAAAAGCCAAAAATGTATATCCACACCTCGGGGACGTTTGAAAACGCCGACGCCCCTACCCCTCCCACACCCGTTCGGCGGGGCCCGGACATGGACTATCTGTCAGTGTCTATCAAATACTGTCAACCCCAGGCCTCACCGTTTCGCCTCGAAGGGCTTGGGTTTACGCCTTTGATGCTAGGTTTTTACCTTGCGCATATCGGTCAACAAGATCAGGGGGGAAAGAGGGACGAAACAAAAAAGGTAGACGGTCGTCAGTCGAGGATCGGCCTAAAGTACACCCTCGACGCGAACGTGAGTGTGTCGTGGACAGTAATAGGCGGCAATGACACGTCCCGCTCATCTCATTCGAACGATAGCACGTCGTCGTCATACCCAAAAAACATTGGTCTTGGACACTTGTCTAGTCTATCCGACTGTCTCCTCCTCGCAAGGACGAGCAGTCCCAAACGACTCCCCCTCACTCAATGTCGGAACCGACCCTGTTATAAAAAGCACAACACCCCAAACACATGGCATCGTCTTTCCGATCAATCATCGACTGACGCTTATCCAAGTAGACATGAAAGAAAAAGGGGGGCGATGACACCCAAAAAGCCCAGGACTGCGGAACCAAGATGGTGGGCGCAATGGATGCAATAAGCCAGCCATGAGACCACACGGATACAGCGTCCAAAATGCGTCCCAGGGGGACCAGGCTGACGATAACGATGATTATGTATCAAGACGATGACGATGATGACGAGCAATAGGGTGTATGTATATTGGTCGCCCACACAAGTGTGATCGCAGATCTCACATCGAGGGATGGAGGACGGTGGGTTGAGCCGAGCGAGGCGTTTACAAAAAGTATTCCGGGAGCTAATACACGTGTCAGCATGTCTTTGATGTCAACAGAATCGAGGGACAACATCTCCCCTCAAAAAACCAAACCAAACCACGCACCTTACCACCCGCATTCTGCGCCGCCTGATGAGTCGGTCCATCTCGCTCGTTCTCCGGTGCAGCTTCAAACACATTAAAGTACATACTCCCACCAGGCCCCACTTCGAGAATACTCGCCGAATTCCCACAACGATAACAATAGTTTGGTGCGGACCATACCGTGGAGAGGTGTTTGTCAAAGAGCGACGAATACCCTTCCATGCAGAGCTGGTGCGCGCGGAGGATATGCGACATGTTGTTCGTCTCGAGGAATTTGTGGACGACGCCTGAACCAAAGGTGTACCCTGCACCTCTAATCGGGTACATCGACCACGACGACAGGAGACGCAGCAAGAAAATATCAGCATTTAGCACGTGGTGAAAGAAGCAGAAGTGGTGCAGTGGAGTATGTGGAGCCTGGCTGCACACACGCCTGCCCTGGGGGAGACTGTAACCGACCTGGGTGATATTGCAAAGTCTTCCTTCTCTGCATCTGGATCCGACCACACGAGATCAGCCATGGGACCTTCATGAGGTATTTCTGCCATGCCGACGCATTTCCATGCCATGAGGTGCGGAGCGACGAACAAGAAGCGACGAAGAGCAGGACCTACCTCGAAACCGATCAACGACCTTGATCTGATCGACCGAATGGATGGAAGGGGAGAGCCCTAGCGAAGAATCTATCTATCAAAACCGCCCCTTGACGTGCCTCAACAGCACGCACCACCGTGGACGCAAAATATCCGATCATCGATCACGACCGAGAGCGTCAAGAAGTCAAACATGTCTGTAAAGTATGTCCACACGTGTGATGATCCATATTTACGGACACATTCAGTGTAGAAACCATATGTCTGTGGAAAGAAGGTGGTTAGGATGAAGGGGAGGGTGGTTCAAAAAGACATGCTTGAGTGACCGCCCTGGATTCGTGGTTGCCACGAATTAGTTGCACACGATCAGGGTATCTCAGTTTGAGACACGTCAGGAGAGAGATAGTTTCGACGCTAAAGAGACCGCGATCAACATAATCGCCTGGGAAAGAGTGAGTGATTTGTGTGTTGTATGGGTGCGGGACTGACCGAGGAAGAGATAGTTTGTGTGTGGGGCGTAACCGCCTATGCGGAATATCTCGATGAGATCGTAAAACTGACTTGATGGATGATTGAGCGGCGTCGATGGTGAACGGGGATGAGCTCACCCATGAATGTCACCGACGACGGTGACTGGTGCGGATACGTGTACGACGTTTGACTCTCTCATGAGGACTTCTTTTGTTTTCTCGCATATTTCACGCAAAAGGGCCTCGTGTAGGAGCTGTTTTCGGAGGAGTTGTTCTATGCATGCGTCGAGGTCGAATGGAGCCATTTTGGTGATGTGACGCTTTCAAATCCCGGCCGCGAAGTTGCACCGCGTGTTTGTACTTGTTTGTTCGTTGACATATCGATCTCGTTAACAAAAAGTTAATTACATAAAATGAAATAAAAACATGTTTATAATCCTGCGCTAGTCGGCACTGGTCGGCGAATTCAGGGCTCAGTCCCATATCAGTCGGTGCGTAAAGGTATGTCTACAGCATCTCGGTGAGTCATCTTTTTATGCGTGAGTGTCCGTAGCACAGGGCAGCCTGGGGCAAAGTTAAGTTTGCAACCAGACGCGCGTAGCACGGAAATTTTCTATTTGCCAGGGCGCCGTGGGCCTGCCTCCGTCCTCGAGGCAGTCGCATTGCACGCCAGTCTTTGTTCGTCACAATCTCCCGGTCGCAATTCACATCCTCGCGGAAGAAGAAGAAGGCCGTTGACGCTTGACTGCGAAGCCAGTCGCGTTTGGGGTCCTCCTGTCCTTCCCATGTCCATCACCGGCAACCCGCGTGTTGTGCGTTGTGCCAGTGCAAGATTTGTCGCGGCAAGCTTTTTTGACAGCTTGGCTTCGTTGGAAAATGCCGGATGTCGGACTTCGGATGGAACCAAACCCAAACCCCGCAACTCAAGTGGGTGTGCCCTCAAGTTGTCGCTCCCGAGATCACTTTCATCATGGGGCGATTTGGACCCGCTCACTATCCCCGCCCGGTTCTTTTATAAATTTATACTTATTTACCCATTACGCACTTCCTTTGACCCAGATGGGCTGGCAAACCAGATCGTCCATGCCTGCACCAGCTCGATGTACGCCAACGACGGACTCGTATTGCCGCATCATGCGACGAGAGAGGGACAAGTTGCGATCGCGGTACGGTCGCGGGAACACGTCATGGCTTGCAAAAGCCCGCTACACGTCTTGAGACGCGCGGGTCCGAAAAAAGGGCACATGGCACGGGCTTGACTCACTTACACGCTTGGGGCGTCAAGAGGAGCATGTACATACCATCAACGGCGCAAATCGAGCGTTCGACGGCATATATCGGGCTTGCTGGGAAAGAAAAAAAAAGACACAGCAAGACATGCACCAAAAACGGGCGTTGGACGGCTGCGGGAGGCCAATCTGACATGAAGAGATGGCCATGTCAGTACTGACGAGCGCCCAAGAGTTTGCTAGTGCATCATCTGCCAGCGCAAACTGAGGCCATCGCTGTATGCCTGCCACCGATGGGATGGATGACACCAGTCAAGTAATATGGCTTGCCAAGCTGGCATTTTCCGGCATCCCCTCGGGTGTGGTCTGTGATTGCCCGATAGCGGGACTTTTTCTCACGACACCGACACTCGGTCGAGATTGATGGGCGCACGCTTGGGCGAGAGTGACCGAGCGGAGGTAGAGTCTGGCGGGAGTGTGTGTAATTCTCTTCTGTAGGCTGTGCGTAGGTGGAGTATCTGCATAATGGGATCTTTCCGCTTAGCGTTAGATGAAAGGAGCGTGCTTCAAGTCCAAGGGAGATTTTGAAGGGCCCCAATATCAAGATGCCGTATGGGGTGCATCATACTAGGCAGATTTAGAGTGCTTGATATATCGCGTTACGGTACCAGGGACGATCCCTTCTCGATCTCGAAAGTCAAGCTTTCAAGTTTCAGGTACTCTCCCACCCAGCCGAACTCGGATAGGTCTAGCCAATTATGCGTCTCCGCCAGATCCCACCTTGAATATTTTTTTTTCCTCCTTCTCTGACGGCATGGCTCAGTGTGCGCGTGTGAGCGGGCGCGTGTTTTGCGTTGCTGTTCTGCTGAACATCGAAAGTGCCGAGATCTCTCCATCTCTGTCGCATCTTCGTACGGAGAACTTGTCCAATTGTGGCCTTCTCAAGGTCTCCTCCGGCCAATCCAATCCCACTCTATTGACTCATCTCCAACGCCATCGTCGAACCGAAGTCGAACCGTCCCTGGCCGCCATCGCCCTTCTCCAGATCTCTCCACGTTCGTGTCCGCTATCGCTCCCGTCTCCTCCGAATTCACGATGTACCGGAATGATATGGGCGTGTACTCCACCCCGGCCTTACTATACTCTCTAGAGGTAATGATTTAGTAACACCTTTCATTAAGGTACGTTGCTAAGACATGCAATGGCAGGCGACGCCCATGCTATTACAATAGTTTCGTATATATAACCTTCCCTCCTCCGAGTCTCGCCCACTTGTACTTCAGTCCTGTGTCCATATCATCTCCACCAATGCAGTACCACAACTATCCCTCTTCTGCCCACCAGGTTCATCCCGCTACCCAGTCCCCCGACGACTATGCCCCACCTTATCCAGATCCATCTCATCACCACTCCACCATGTCATACGCCGCTGTCACACCAGCCTCCCACATGCCTGCCGGTGCGTCACCTGGTGTCATTCACTTTCGTATCCCTCATACCTCCTCTCTCCGCAGCCCACCAAAACGTGTCTCCCCAGTACCCCTACTCACCCTATGCCGCGCAGAGCTCTCCAGACGAGCATCGCCCGTATTACGCGCCTTCCTCTCAGGAGCCCGCTATCGAGCAGTATACATCCCCTAGCTCACCATCAAACTCCTACGCGACAGTAACCCCCTCGGGTCACATGAGCCCGCACGCATCTCGACACCACAACCACATGCCCCACCATCAACAGCAGCAGCAATTCATTCCTACCCCTTCTCAAACATTCCAAGTCTATTCGTCTGCCGGATCTACCGCTTCTTCGGCACGTTCTCGGTCAACGGTCGAACCCTATTATCACATGTCCCCAAACCCGCAGCACGTCGCGCACGCGCCCCCCGCGTCGACCGCACATGCTAGCGGCACAAGTGCCAGAAACAGCACCGCACACGGCTCCGGGTCCTCCCACTCCCATCACGGACACGGCAACACCCACACCGGTACCATCGTCATAGCCGCCGGCGAACGTTACCCATGCGACCTCTGCGAACGCTCCTTTACGCGCTTGCACGACCGCCGACGACACTATGAAACTGTGCACGCCACATCTCCGGTATTGCACAAGTGCCGCTTCTGTCGGAAAGATTTTAGTCGCGCGGACTCACTCAAACGCCACGTTGACAATGGATGTGATGAGATGCCCCGATAGAGTTTTTTTTTTTTCTTAGGTTCTTTCCCTTATCTATTGGTGCTTGGGTTCGGAGCCTTGAAACGTGGAACAGGATCAGGCTCCGTCTCGGAGGGTGTTTTTGGAATGTGGCGTCTGGACTCGAGTAGACCTCTCCCCCTTCTTCCAACTCGGACATGATCCTCATTCTGAGTCATCGTTATTCATCTCAACCCTCCACGTGTGCGTGAAGGGAAAAAAGGAAGGGGTATAGGGTTGGGACGACTTGAGCTTGTCCTTACCCCGTGCGTGCGTGCTGGTGTTGGTGGTGGTGATATTGGTATTGTCGTTGCATGGACGCGCTCTCGATCGTATTTGCATTTACTTTCCCCCACACCAATGTATATGAGTATATTTAGCTCCGAGCATATAAATATAACACTTTCTCATAGTTATGCCATCTTGTTCTATTTTTTCCGGCCCTTTTGTTGAGGAAACCAGATAGATCGTCTCTTATATGGTATTACATCAGTTATTGGAGACTAGGATCAGAAGACCAAAAGAGACGCTAACACATAGTGCCACCCGCGCATCCTGACCTATCCGCACGAAAGTTGCCACCTGGCGTTTATAAAAGATACACGTGTTCAGCAGGAATCGGAGAAACAGCAGAAAACGGTGCATTTCGATATCATCTTGCGCCGCGCGTCCATACGGGCAAGGTACTATGCCGGAAGGATCATCGTCACGCGTCCAGCGGTTTCAGTTCTCGTTTCTTTCAACCAAGGTACGACGAAAGTGGGTCCTCTCTTCCATTCAGTCCCTTTTTTCCTTGTATCCATTTCTGTCCATGTGGGGTAAGCAAACCCAATGTAGGACAAAACTAACTTCAAGTTGGAGCAAAAAGAATACTCGTGTTCCGCCCTATCCCTGGTCCCTCTCCGGTCCCACCGTTCCCGCCGGCTGGATTCAGTCCCTTGCTCACGCCGTGGCTTTGTCTGTTTTGTACGTATGACATGACACGCATCCGTTTTTTGCGCCAGGCTTTATAAGTAACTGTGTCATTTGGATCGCGTTTCGTTGTTCGGCCGGGTCCGACTTCGGTCCTCGCTTGACATTTGGAATTGATCGGGTATCATCATCATCGTTTTGTCACTGTCATCCTTTTTTTTAGTCTCCACACCTTTCCTTTTTATTCCTCCTCTTGTTTTTCAAGTAAGAAAAAACATGCTTCAAGGTGCTTTTAACTGCCATCTCGTACGCAACGTCATACGGGGGATTCCATTAGAGTGACACGTGCTGTTGACGTGACCGCCAGTGGGAGTTCGTGACTGCCGGCGCGAGCGCGATTTGTTCCCGTAAGATGTACGCATGGTACTAATCGCGGTAAGAGAACAAAGCCGTTCAGGATCGTATGGTGAGCACTACATCATACATCGCCTTGGACGATGACGCGATGGGTGATGCATGCCGGCCACGCTCACGTGATCATTCATATACCCAACTTGATTGAAACACAACCAGAAGTGACACGCCCAGGTTACCGTTAGAGGCAGCTCCAACAGGGGTAAAACACTATCTTTTCTATTGTGTTCGTGGTCTCAGATCCGACATGCTCAGCCTCACCTCGCTTGTGGTGCGTCCGGCTCGCAGGATGCCAAGAGGCCGATCGAGCTGACTGGGCTGTGTCGGTGTGTGTAGTTCCGACATGCAACGTCGAACAACCGGCAGGTACTTTTTCTCAACCTGCCGGCGTCGTCGATCAGAAATGCACGTCCATTCTCTTGTGTGGGACCTAGCCCAAGGTGCCCTCGGCGATATGATATGAGGTATGACATGGCCGTCCTTGGCTTGCGGAACACGATATCTGGATCGCAACAGCATGGAGAGAGGAAGAAGGAAGACGCGATCGCTCATAGGTTGCCGCATCCGGCAATGACATCTAGCACTGATGAGGTGTCTCCGAATCACCGCTGGCGCCTGTCCATCTTCAAGTTCAAAGTGCGAGAGCAAGCCAATAACGACACCACCCCTCAGAGCTGTGATCTCCATTGTTCGCTGTAGAACATGTGGAGACGGGCGTGAGGTGTGTGGATGAGGGCAGGAACACAAAGCAACAGTCAAAAGCGTCAGACAAGCAGGATACTTCCAGCAATATCGACCAGGCGCTTTCAACGCAATCACCACTTGCCCTCTGTTCCCGGCCAGTACATCCGACACCTATCTTGCTGTCTGGGTACAACCGGCGAGTGATCCGAACACGCGCCATCGTTGTGGTCCAGAGTTGCTCTGGCCACAGATGCATTTCAGTGCCTTAGCGACCTCCTCCAATCACATACGCAATACTTAGCACCCGGTGGCACCATGGAATCGGGACAGCCTCTCCAGAAGCAGTACCTTTGGCGGCAATTGACCGCCAGTACACTAACCGCAGCATGATGAATGTGTGGGTATATGGAAAGGGGAAGCACATGCTTCGAGGCCCGCAGGACGGGTCTCCACCGCAGCGATGTAGTTGCGCCCTGCACCACAGATACACACTGTCCGCCAATCCATGTTAGACGCATGATCCTGAAACGTGTACCCCCTTTAGTCAGATTGGTACCAACCATAACACAGGTTTGGTTTGATTTGTTATCCTTCCTCAGCCCAGCAGCGCTGATTCGGAATGTCCTCGGAATGCGCAGAAGGGTAATCTTTTTTCTTCCTTGCAAACGGATTATGCCTGGTGGATCTGCCAGAGTCTGGTCTCGTTGATAACACCATTAGGAAGGTGATTAAGGTGATCCTGCGTTTCCATCTGATTTTCAAAAACAGATACCTGCCACGAATGGAACCCTTGCGGACCTCGCTCGTGACAGGGACGTGACCAATGGCCTCAAACGGATGATCCTTTTGCCATTCTGGCGAAGGCAGTGCTTGCCCCAGCACGAACGGTACAAGTCTGTAACCGGCGACTACAAAAGCGGTGCATGTCGTTTATGTTTTCTGGTTTCGTTTCTTTTGTCTGTTGAGTTCACGCTGCAACGTAACCACCACGCTCGCTATAGTTAGGCGGTAGTCGGTTCGAAACAGACCGGCAATACGGTGAGCAGAAGCACGCTGCATGATCCGCCTAGTTCGGCAAATCGTCCTGTCGAGGCAAGGAGATGATCAGGAATAAGATTACAACCAAGCTACCCGGACGCAACAAAGTTCGAGACCATACAGTGTATTGAATTACTCTTCGTCTTCAGCGTCCCCTTCTTCCTCACTTGGAGGACTGTCGCTCCCCTGGTCAGCTAGGCCCTCAATTTCAATAGCTCCATTATCGTCGCCGGTTTCTTTATCCTCGCTTTGGTTCGATCGCGTCTGGTTCAATTTGGCGATAATTTTGTCAGCACTATTAAATATGCCTCCGGTCGGAGCACCACATGCCAAGCACTTTGGGTTCTTTGCGTAGCGCTTGATCGCACAGGATGAGCAATAATAGTGGCCACATCGAGTGACCACCGGATCTGTGTATGGTTTTCGACAAATGAGGCAAGCAAAAGGGATGTCCTCGTCTGAGTCTGTATCGGACACATCCTCCACTTGTTTTTTAGGGTTCTCGGCTAACTTGTCAAGTTGCCATCCCGCAAGGTCTATGAACGCCGGGTTCAGTCTCCTGGAAAGGCACGCCGCGTATGAACTAATGATACTCACAGGTGCCACGGTCATGCAAAAATTTGCAAGTATCTCCAAACCCGCAGTAGCCAGTCTCTAAGTGGAGGCGATACATGTGTCAGTCCCTTGATCCGCGGCAGCATTGTAATAAGCACAAGAAAACGTACCTTTGTAATCTTTGCATACATCGGGTTGGTAATCGACGATGGTGACCGTCCGAATCGTGCTCGTGCTCCTCTGAGGACCAATCCGCATTGCCTTGGGTGCCTCCTTGTCTTTTTTTAGATGAGTACGGTATGCTTTCTGACCCTTGTACACTCCATCCGGAGCTTCCTCCTCGGCTTCCCCGTGTTCCTCGAGCTCTTTTCTACGTCGCTTGGCGAGGACCTCTTCAATCTCGTCGCCGGCAATAATGTCAAGGGCAGCATGGATGTGGGAGCCCGCGGCGGTCCATTTGATGTCTGGTCCTTCTCGAGTGGATTCGTCGTCGTCAGCATCGTCTTCTGTACGCTGAGCAGCCGTCCGCTTCGTACCCACACTTAGCAAGTTTGTAGCCGTTTTGCGGGTGGGAAGGACGACTTCAGACGCAGTGTTGGTACGCGAGGACGTGGAAGCGCTGGTTGAGGACGCAGGTGGTCCAGGTGAACCCGATCGACGTCGAGCCGTCGTAGGGCGTGATTTTCCCTTCTTAAAGAAGGGTACTCTGACGTCGTCCGTTGTCGACATCGTGGTGGGCGACTAACAAGCAGTGGTATAATTCTGCCCGTTCGCCGACCAAACCAAATACCAATGTGGTAGCCAGTTGTAGTGCTAATAGCTTAGTCATCAATACGGTGAATTTGTAATCATACTGATTTGTCATTATGTGCCCCTGACACGACGATATGTATAAGCCACGACACTTGTTCAAGTTCATATCTGGACCTTCGCCTCAGGCCAACGACACGCTAACGACACGATTCTAGCCATGTAAAAAGTCATGTTAGCCGGAGTACGTGTATTTTGACCGCTCATTGCGCTCTCACAGCTTCAACTTCCAAGGAACCAGCCTGCAGAGCTAGGAAGAAATAAAAAAAGATAAAGCGGTGCCATACCCCTCAAGTAACAAATTTAATACCCATTGTGAGATAACACAGGAAAACTTTTGATCCCGACGGTCCGACATGATGGGGGAAAAAGAAGATGTTGGAAACGGGGTGTGCGATATCTTTACTGAGATCGTTACGGTACGTTCTAATGCCGTCTGCCGTCTGAGTTAGACCAACCAATGAGCTTGATACGCCGAGGAAGTTTCCGGAAGGAGGTGATCGGGCGGTTATCCACATCCTTCCAAAGTGGACGAGTGACGATCTCAAGAGACGTCAACCTACCGACGTCTCAGTTTACCAGCTCCGGTCCATGTGCTCTCGAGCCCTCCGCCATGATCCGATCCATTGCTTCTTTTTGGAAAGGACGAGCGCGACAGAATATGTTATATGTCCCTGCATCAAATACCATTCTATCAGTCGGTCGCGTCAAAGCGTTCCGGGGACAAGGTATGTGGGGTCACAGGGTGGATGAGAGTTTCTTCGAGATCCGCTACAGAAAAGGGACTATGCAGCCCACAGGCGAGATTAACCTTGACAGAGGTTGAAAGAGTAACGGGCATTTCGGAAAGCCTTTTTTTTCTCGGCGTTTCCTGACCCTCAGTTGATGCTGTAATGAGTCATTTGATGTAAGATAGCAGTGATACGAGATATCATCTCCCTAATCATGGAAATAAATCCCGTTCCCAACTCATCCGATCATCGGATGCTAAAGACATCCGTCGGTGGTGGGTTAATAGTCACGATAACCCCGGTCCGAAGAAGCGTCCACAGTACGTACGCTGTGGAGATAGAGTCTAGGCAGGTACGAATGAAACATTGCATCCGCTGGGTAGATTATTCAAGACATGTACACACCATTATACCACAGACGTAAAATGTCGGAGTTACTGTCACATCAGGACGTATGCTGGTCTGACCGAGCCCGCCGAGTGGAATGATTGCGGCACGTTCACTCAGGGAAGTGACGTTTAGGTCAGAATATCCGCAAAGATCGGCAGGTGTTTCAGAGGAAGGTCGACTCCATTCATGTAAAATATTGTGCGCACCTATATTACTTGATGTGATGTATAAAAGCTCCGCATTCACCTGGAATTTCTGATAGCTAAACGAGCTATCAACAGAAGCATCGAAAATTCACGATCTGAGTGATGGCATGCGCTACATTGGAGCCATACAGCTATCACATCGGGGCGGAAAGAATCACGGAGAAGATACCAGCTTACATACCTTTAAATTGGGGTCCGGCATAACTGTTCCATTTCAAAGCTACTTACTCAGATATTGCAGCATCCGGTGTGCTCAGGTAACGTGCCAGGCCAGAGGCGCATGTCCGTCTTGATCGCCGCCATGTAGATAGTTGGGTTTCCGAAGACAGGAAATCTCGATGAAACCCGAAGCTGACAAAATATCATGTCATTCCCAAATTCAACAACCGTCGCCCAGAGAGGTTCATTCCATAGATGCTTGCCATTACACCGGAGATCAGAGTTTTGGTCAAGTTCAAGCTCGCTGCTTCGATAATAGAAAGGCGTGGAAAAGTTCCAGTCACGTGATGCGCCCGCTTCTGCGTCACCATTAAGACACACCAATTGAACTTCGTTCAACCAATCCAGTTGCGGGTTCTAATGACTCGTGAACGAGGCCACTACATGCAACCCCGTGAGGAATATGAAGAAGAACTAGAGCAAATTCGGTTTGTTTCGTTTTTGTTCAATTTAGACGGATCTTACCAGCTCCTAGGCGATACGAGGATTTTACTACTATCGGTATGTCCGCGGTCACAGTACACCTCGAGGTTTCGTTCGTTTCACTTATGTACTCTTTCTATCCTAGACTGGATCCAAGATTCGATAATAGAGAGGAACAGGAGGATTCGTGACGCTGACAAGTCGCGCACTGCCTACCGCGGCCCCAATGGTGAAATCACACCCGCCTGGGTGTGGACACAATGTTGGAAGTTGGGGACTGCCGCTGAATCTTGGTTCATGATAACATTGGTTGGTTCGTCAGCCGTTCTGTTGTAGCAGTGTACTTTGGCTGAATATATTGGGCACTGGCTAGGCATCCTCATCGGCGTCAACGCTGCGCTCATTTCCATCGTTACAGAATGGCTTTCTGACATCAAAAATGGGTATTGCGTCGATGGGTGGTGGTTGAATCAACAATTCTGCTGCTGGGAAGTCGAAACCGATGATGAATTTTGCCCGGCTTGGCGCCCATGGAGTTCAGTCACCCCGGGACGATGGCTAGCTTATATTTCATTCGCAGTACGCTCTATCAGATCTGATCGGTTTAACTTGGAAGATTCATATGTTTTACAGGCCATCTTCGCATCCGTGGCTGCTCATCTGGTTCGCACTATGTCACAATATTCCGCAGGCTCTGGAATCCCGGAAATTAAGTGCATCCTCGCAGGCTTCATCATGAAAGGCTTCCTTGGGCTTGGCACATTCTGTATTAAGAGTCTTACTTTAGTGTGTACTTTGGGTCGTGCATTTGTGTGGATGCTGATCAGGTGCAGCCCTTAGTCATCGCCTCTGGCTTGTCTGTTGGCAAAGAAGGACCATCTGTGCACGTTGCTTGTTGTATTGGATCCATGGTTGCCGGATGGTCCCGACGCTTCTCACGAAGTTCAAGTTCGTGTCAACTCATTTTTGCCTTTATTACCCTTGTTCACGACTGCTTCAGGTAAAATGAGAGAGGTCATCACGGCTGCATCCGCTGCTGGTGTCGCCGTCGCTTTCGGTTCACCAATCGGAGGCGTTTTATTTTCAATTGAGGTAACTTCTTGACGTTGTCCACATCCTTGGTAGAATCTGATTGATTGTTTATTGTAGGAAATGAGCCACATATTCAGTATTAAGACTATGTGGCGGAGTTTTGTCTGTGCGTTGGTCGCTACCTTCACGCTTTCTGTCCGTGCACATTCTCACACTTCATGATGCATCCTCATGTATCCTCTACAGGTTATGAATCCCTTCCGCACTGGAAAGCTCGTTCTTTTCCAGGTGACATATAGCCGTAGCTGGCATCTCTTCGAGATCATCTTCTTTGTGATCCTTGGAATATTCGGTGTTGGTAACAAGTGACTGATTTTTTTGATAAGACCCTGATTTCCACCCGACAGGGACTGTATGGCGCGTTCATGGTCAAATTTAATATGCAAGTTGCGGCATTTCGTCGGAAGCACCTAGCAAACCACGCGGTAGCAGAAGCCGTTATACTTGTCATTCTGACGGCAATCGTTGGATATCCAAACCGATTTTTACGCATTGACATGACCGAGATGATGTCCATCTTGTTCCGTGAGTGCGAAGGTGGAGGTGATTACGATAACCTGTGCCAGTGAGTGGCTTCAAATTGATTCCGTACTCCCATTGAATTAAACCCTTGGCCAAGGCTTTCCGCACAATGGCATATGGTCAACTCATTACTTTTAGCAACTTTTATACGGATGGGGTTAGTCGTCATTTCGTACGGCTCTAGGGTTCCGGCAGGAATTTTTGTGCCATCTATGGCAATTGGTGCTACATTTGGCCGTATGGTCGGTATCATCGTTAAATCTATATACAGGTAGGATGGATCCATCTCTTCTGCTTTGTTACGAACTTACGAAATGCATTAGAACATATCCCCAATCTGGGATATTTGCCGTCTGCGACCCGGATCTCCCCTGTATCACTCCTGGAACGTATGCATTTCTCGGCGCTGCAGCCGCCCTGAGCGGTGTCATGCGAATAACTGTCACTGTCGTCGTGGTGATGTTTGAGCTTACTGGCGCGCTGACCTACATTTTACCAACTATGGTCAGTCTTGACTCTTGATTTATCTCGCCTCCGCGTTTACCGCTATTTCGTCATAGATGGTTATTCTAGTCACAAAAGCTGTCGGCGATTTCATTGGTACGCGCGGGATAGCCGACGAGAGCATTCGGTTCAATGGATACCCTATACTGGATCAACACGATCAATCGTCGAACGTGGCAGGTGGGTTATCTAAGCCAATGGAGTGCCGTGGACCCTTGAGCCTTCTTACGTGAATTAGTGTCTGAGGTAATGAAGAAAGAATTGACAGTTCTCTACGCCTCAGGGATGTGCGTCAACGATGTTGGTAAGGCGTTGAAGCGAAGGAATCGTCCTTTCAACTAACCTTGTGTACTCTCCACAGAGGACGTACTCGCTTCAACGGATGTGAAAGGCTTTCCAATTGTGGCTTCCAAGACATCCAAGGCCCTTTCTGGTTACATTGGTAGGACTGAGCTACGCTATGTATTAGGTATTTGTTTTCTCCAAACTCGCCCGATCTCTGGAACTCATCGTATTGTAGACAAGGCTCAGCACATGGGTGATGTGTTACCGGAAACGCCATGCTCATTCAGCCGACAAGCGTCTGATCAAGAAGACTTTGTCTTGTCAGGGGTGACGTCAGGTTCGGCTCTGGGAGCCGAAGAGGATGATGCGGTTGAATTACTAGAGACCACGGCGTCCAATGATGTTCTTAAACTGTGGCCCTGGGTGAACCAGGTACGAACCCCTGTTGATATTCGGGTTGCCATCTACTGATGAGCGTTACTCGAGACCCCTCTCACCGTGTCTCCACGGTTACCACTCGAGATCGTAATGCAACTTTTCAAGCGAATGGGGTGAGTTATTTAAATTATTTGCGCTCCCCACCAATTGACACAGTTCTGGTATAGTCCTCGTGTCATTCTTGTCGAGGAGCTGGGCTCTCTGAGAGGATTGGTTACTGTAAAGGACGTGCTGAGGTTCAATCTGACCGAAAAGTCTGAGGATCAACAGCACTGGGACAGTGGTGAATTCGAAGCTGCCTTGGAAGTGATGTGGAACTGGGCTATAGGGATGGTGGACAACTTTGTGGAGTGGTGTAGAGGTATCGTCCGACGCTGAATAAGCTCGACCCATCGCATGTTTGGTTTCCCTCTATTCGAGCGCTCAGGTTACGCGCACCCGCATTGTTGATACTCTTTTCTGGGGTTCTGCCTGGTTGTTACTTCAAGGTCATCATAGTGGAGCTTTGGCTGTGCATTGCCAGCTTCTCCAACGAAGGTACCTAATAATAATTGAGCGCACATTGAATGGTTCACCATATTAAGTCGGTATGCGAGAATCACAGGCAGTTTCTTATCTGTAGTGGGTACTGATCATTTCCGTTCTTCTCGAAGTGAACCAAGGGGGCAAAATGGGGACTGTCCTGCGATGAACTGTTCGACCCGCCGGGGGCTGATGTCATTGCAGCCCCCAACCCCATTTTGAAGCTATCGACGACAAAGCGCGATGAATTGAGTTTGACGTTAATTTGCAGTCACCTTCCTGCGCCCTACAATGACCTCTTCCCTTGACACATGCTAGCACACGTGATTTCACGTTCTCCGTTATCATTCCAGCCACTCGTTCCGACACTTGAAAGATTCAATGAACTGCCGGCTTGCCAGTGGCTCGGAGATTGCGAACATGTGCGAAGCATGCTGCCGCGGGATAGATCAGGACGCAGACCGCTACCTCGAACAAAAAGACGTTGCTGAATCCATGCCAAATGAACTACAGCAGTCGGCGCAAGCGTCTTGGCAGCCAGGGTGATCACAGCCCCTCGTGACGTAATACCCACCAGCCAACGCTCGACTCGAAAGCGTGCTTCAAGTTGACGGCTACTCAACATGAAAAAATACTCTCCCAGAGTTGGCTTACTACTTATCCGGTTTGCCCTGACCTCATTTTACTGCGCTTCCTGGCTAAGTAACAGAATGCTGTATCCACCGGCAGTTCGTTCTGGCACGTTGTTCTGTAATCCTCTGCAAAGTCCATTCGCGCCATAAGTCACGTGGTCTACGCTGAATACGTTTTCCCTGTTTTCAGGTGGTCCTCGACGCAACGTATTTGCGATCGCATATAAATGAAGGCAGCAAAGTCGCTTATCAAAAGCATCACATTACACGCGAGGTGTCCCCAAAAAATTTCATGATGTGACGGCGTTGCCCTACTTATCTGTAGATTGGTAGGCGGTATTGCGGGAACTTGCACACGAGTAACGTTCGCGGATTTTTTTGCCGGTAACAGTGCCTTGGTAGAGGTGCGGATCGTCAATTTATTCCTGAGCATGTCTAATGTTATCCCTGGACTGGGCTGTCGATCGTATGGCGCGTGAGCGGACTCTCGCATACTCTATATGATGCGGTTGAGTGAGAGTCCGTCGGGGTGGTGGTGGGTTAGGTGCCGCGTGATTGAAGATCTGTCACGAGATAGTGAGGCCTTTTTGTTAACGGGATCGGATCGCGCGGTGTTATCTCGCAGGACGACGCCCATAACAGATTGGGTGCTCACGGCAGTTGATCGGAGGCCGTGCAAGTTCAGCGACATAAGGTTCCGTGTTTTAGGCAAACCTGATAGAAATTCCCTTTTTTTTCGAAAGCATGCGTAAATACTAGTAGCTGTGGGGTCCCAGGGAGATTCAGAGGCAAAGAAGATTCATAACGTCCGCATCGGGGGCGTAGACTGGGTCACAAGCCCAGGCTGACGTCACGGTACATCCAGTTTCAAGTTGATGAAATACCCGTCAAGTCTGGAATCCACGAGTTCAAGTGGGTAGACATGCACATCACCAACAACATCGATTGAGAATTAGCTTAGCAATCGAGCCAATGGAAGTTCCCCGATTTAAAATGAAAGTAGTTCAGTACGTTCACGAAGCTAGCACGGAACGAAAGAACGGTGTCGACTCACCAGAATATTGAACATATTACGAAAAATCCAGCTGGTTGGCAGTTTAATCGGCTATGTCTGATGCGTGGTACGTCCGGTTGTAACCGTTAATTGCGCCTGAGAGGCCGCCCATTTCAGCATCAGTTCTTTCGACATTGACCTTTGAGAAATAGAAGAACATCGGGATATTTCCGAAAGGTGGCCGCCAACTGGCTATTCAACACCTCATAAGACGGTATACCTTTTTCTAAACTTGCTTCATCAACTGGGAAGGGATGACCAGGAATGTATGCCGGATTCTTAAAACAAAACACAAAAACAGGAACTGCAAAGTTATTTCAGTAACAATTAACCACGGGCTTGTTAGTAAGATATTGAAGAGGAGATATTACTTGGATGCAAAGGATGTTGCTGGAGTATGGTCAGGACCGGCACGTTACCCTCGAAACACCGTCCTCCAACGTTCCGTACGTTTTCACTGTATAAATTGCGGTTGACTAGTAGCAACACTCAGTGGATGGGAATCGTTGAAGACTCAAGTACTCACCTTTGATCTGGTGGCCGGGCATGTCGCTGGTTCAAGTGGCTCGCGTAAATGAGGATTATGAGGCGACACACAATCGTTCAGAATATTTGTCATCAAGTGCAGGTGTTTGAACTGAATGAGATTGGACTCGGCCTGGTCCGTACCGAGCTGTTCAAAAAAGACAACGTAGGGAAGATAAATTCAGCCGCATTACGGGTTGTGGGCTAGACTTACCCCAGTCTATGCTTTGGCTCCCAATAGATCCGGGCGGTATTATTTCAACTTTTGACCGTCGAGCTTGACTTCGGACACTTTCTTTCCTAGCCATCAGCTTCGATACCACCTATCGCCCAAGGTCTAGAGTGACAGTCAAACTCGACGATCAATGCCAATAGGAACGACACACAGCGTGGCACTAAATATCCGATAAAATAAAGCGGTGCCTGTGTCCTGCCTGAAGGACCAAAAGGCGATTCATGAAGTGTTCGGGAAGTGTACTACCTCCACACCTCGTGACGGCAGGCACTGCCAGGGCTTCACAACAGGTTTTTCCGCCGTCTGCCCCATAGTACTGCAACAAAACAAGCATACTCACAGGCCACGTAAATTGTTTTCCCTCCTCTGCTTTACATAACGTCAGATCATGATCCGGCCCAGGTGGTAAGTTGGTAACTTGACTGATTCTGGGAGAACAGGGGTGTACAAACTGTCAACTCCATCCACGATCACTGATGTTCGCTTGGTAGGTGTGTGTTTAGATCACTCTAGACGTAACAATCCACTCATTCAATTTGCAAGCGGCAAATTTGCATATATGTACTAGTGTCCAGTCCTTTCCAAACGATCGTACAGTCAAGATCGTGGAACACCGAGAATGGTAGTATGATTCCCTTGCTTCCTTTCTCGGCTTGAGGATTAGTCCGCGTGGTCATTGCAGTCCACCACCCTGGCGACATGCTGTCAGTGGAAACATTTGCACCCCAAACCCCTTGCGGCTAGGTTGCACGTAGGCAAGTGTTTTTGGGTTATCTCTCTTATCGATCTCTTTTAGCCCGTACAAGCCCAAACAATGGACAGCAGCTAGTACCGATTAAGCGTGACGACAACTCAGGCAACCAAGTCTCCCGACATTTGATCCCCCTTGCACCTGTACGTGTTGGCGGCGACATTTTCTCATTGTTATATCACGGTTGAGGGTTGGGATCTCGTACTCAGCACCGTGACTGTAGCCTGTAGGGTGAGATAGAACACTTCTATCGGTGGTTTTGCTCCCGAATAGCTCATAACTTTTCGCCATCCATTCAGCGAATCTGAGGAAGTACACACCCCTAGGTACTAATCAGATTCGAGGCACAGATCCCTGCCTACACTGGCCTGTATGAGTCAATCAGAGGTGTATGTTGGTATGTCTGTGAGACCACACCCCGGGAGTTCGGCGCGGTTGCGGACCCTCGGTTTCGTCATATCACCCGCGGATGTCGAAACAAAGTGGGTGGGACGGCATCGTCCGGTATACCGCTGCGGCTTCACACGCGGAAAGTCAGCTAGTATTAATTGCGGTGGTAACGTTGGCGATAGTGCGTGGAACGTTCTGCCATCAATATCCCCGCAACTTGGCGCCACACAGTATCTACCGCTTTCATCCAGCTAACTTTTCCCCAATGCAGGGGGGAGGGGGGACCGGATCGTCAAATTTCATGGACAATTGAATCCCAAGCAGCAAGACAGATGAGCGGGAAAAAGTCTGGAAGCTGTGAGGAGTTGATCTCCATCGTACATGATCGCCTGGTGCGGTATGTAACGACATCTTTGCCTAATTCTCTCTGACCAAATACATCGCTCATGTTCTAGAAATCGGACAGTGAGCCCATCTGCGGGATCACATCGGTCTGCTCCCCTCGGAAGACATGACATACTTACGATGACCCTTAGCGAATGCCCATGGAGAAAACTGCCATATTGAGGTTATTTTGGGCGAACCACGTTGCGAGCAGAAGCCTATAGATGTGAAAGTAGCGAAGCCCTACAAGTTCAGATGAAGCAGACAGCGTTTCACCGATGGAAATATTGACCGAGGTATTTGCAGAAGTATCATTTTCGTGCCCTTTTCGATCCACGATCCCCCTCGGTCCCCTTGGTGACACGTTTTCTGCTATTGCCCGTCTCTTTCCTGCCATTCCCACCCTCTTTGTCTCTCTTCGTGTCGTTTTTCTCATTTCCGCGCCCAGCTCCGCTAGTTGCACCGAGTTCAGCAAGAACTGCCCTTAATGTTTGCCTCACGGCCCTCAGGATGCGTTTCTCGCCTAGCCTTACAATTACGGCATGTCGTTTATGCACGCCAAGTGTTTCTGGCAGGGAAAGCAGGCGTTCATCGTCCTGGTGAAAACATGTAAGTGGACTAGGGTTGATTAGAAGTTAAAGCGAACCTCGACAGTTCCCCCGGCATACATCTCCTCGCGCCGCCTTAATACCTCGTCCAATAGTTCCACAATTTTTATATTGTCTTTGATGTCGCCTGTCCGCAGTTTACCTTTTGGAAGCTTTCCTCTTGAACGCGCGCTCCTGAAATCATGCTCAGAAAGAATAAGGAGGCGAGTCAGTGAGACGAGTGTAGGAGGCAAGATCCCAGACAACTGAGACCCAGACTCGGGCAGGCTCAGCACAAAAGTACTAGAAAGAATGTCGAAGCAGTCAACGCGCAGGAATAAAGAAAGGATAATGTGACATACTCGTCTTCACCCTCATCTAGCCACCACTCAATGCGTGCATGCACGTCCTTCACCTCCGGCCCAAAGTTGGTCGTTTGTACCACGCGGACAAGCAAGTCTGCTCGGATTTCTGCAACGTCCGAAGGATTGCCTAAATGCAACGGGGATTCTACATCCGTGTCACCATCTTTCATTTCCACATCTCCAAGTCTATCAGGTGTAGGAGATGGAGATGGGTGTATTCGGAATAGGTCAACGTGTCCGTATCGCCTCAGAAGATCTGAATTTGGTGGGTCGCCATATGTATTGAACTATGACGGTATTATATTGGCCGGATGTATACATGATTGACATTTTTGACCGCATTTATTGTCGCAGGGGTCACCAACGGGGTCGATAAGAGAATAAAGTAGATGAGCACATATAGTGAGTGAAATGGGTAGGTGAGAAGGAATGCACACTCACAATCTGCTCCCCTCGCTTAATGTTCTTTGTGGTCACCATCCGCAGTACAAGTGGTTCGTAGAACAGCTTTGCCTAGGCAGCATTCGTAACGGGTTAGTTGACCTAGTATCAATTCCAACGAAAACAGCAAATGACGGTTGACGCAGAAAACGAATTCAGCAAAAGACGAAAGGGCTGAACTCACGTTTTCGCTGCCCCACCTTGCATTCAACAAGTCTGCTATGGGTACCATTGCTACATCCGAAGGGTCATCTTGTTCGTCATCCTCTGAATCTGAGTCCGGCCCTTCGTTGGTGTCTTCGAGCGAGGAGGGGTGGAGATCAAGATGCATGGAAGATTCAATCGAGGCATCCGGATGCAGATCCTCGACTTCATCTGCATCGCTCCCCCCCACCTCACCGTCGCGCTCTTCCACTTTATCATCATCTGTCCAACGGCTAACTGTGAAGCTGCGGGATAGAATGCGACTCCCAGCACGATGATATGCATCAAGAGTGTACCATTTTGAATGATGAGGGGGCGGAAAGAGAGTAGGAAATTTCTGGGTAAAAAGTTGAGACCTGAGGGGTAAAACTCCAATCAAGCAAAATGTGCACGAACTTTTATGGCTGGGAGAAGCTGCTCAGAGTATGCACGCTCTGCATCATCGCGGCCGATCTTGTCTATCTATTGCGCAGCAATGTGATGAACATCGCAAGTGCCATCGTATCCGAGCTCAGTACTCAGCGCCCAGTGCGAACGAACGTCGACAGACTTACCACGGACGTGCCTTGGAGTTCCTTGAGATCCTCTGGACTCCAGAACATCGGAGTATCAAACGCCGTCGGGAGAGTGCGCATATACGGTCCCCATTTCATCTTTACGCTGTCATGGCCTTGTCCGTCTCCATCTATGATATCCAACTCGTGCGCCCACGCATCCTCCCACATCATGCACAAAATTAACCCAACCCAACCTTTATGCAATCCATATGCATGCCATGCGTCCAAACCAAAGAGAGCAGGAAGTGGAGACGTTCGTGTTGACAGAGTGATTGAGCGCGGGAGAGTGAAAAGGGTATATCCTTCCTGTCATGATTTGGTCATGATAGGGCAATTTTCGAACGACGGTTAGCCAAACATGGCGGAACGAACTGACCATTAGCAACATCAACAAGGGTGGATAACGAACATACCGGGATATCACAGAGCGCAATAGCTCCGCGTCCACTGCCTGGAAATTCTGTGATACCCATCACCTTGGTATCAACAAACCCTCCGTTTGACTGGAACCATTGCACAAATGCATCAGTGTCCGAGTCCATCATGACGAAGTTCCGTTGTGTTCAAGGAGGTTTCCCCGTCGCTGTTCCGCCAAACAGATGTCAATAGTGCTGAGCTTCCCAAGGTAAATTTACCCTTGTTCGTGCAAACGTCTGCTGTATTCCCGCTGCGTCTAGAACATTACTAGATATATCTGGCCGACCCGTTGACTCGTATGTGCTACACGGTACCGCGTCGGAGGTTGTCAAAGGATGGCTTTACCACTCTCGTCAATCTCCAAATAAATGTCAATAACAGTGTGCCTTCCAAAACCGGAACTCACCACCAGGTTTTGGAACGATCTCGAAAGTTAAGGAATATACAAGGGTATACTAAAACATGCAGACCTCCTCATTGACAATGTGTTCTCCTCTGATCCAGAACATTACAGGTCAACCACTAAATACTACAAGAATCGGATTGTTCATGGTTGTCTTCTCATCACCATTTTTCCACAGGTACTCGTCGAACAACGTCCCCTGTTCTGAGCATCAGAACCTATCGTCCGAACCTCCAGACTTTAAAAATGACCTTGATTCAGTTTTACTACGACCCCACTACCGAATTTGACCGTCTCTTTGAAGACGCTCTCGCAGTTCGATTCTGCCCCCGTTCCTGCGCCCCCGAGACCAGACACGCAGCACCGCGTCACCGCTACGTTTACCGTCCAAAGTAAACTTATTTATCCTCCCATCTCATATCCCCGCTGAATGTTTTATTTAGATTGGACCTTCACGAATCCACGGATAGCAACACCGTGACGGCAACGTTCGAGCTTCCCGGCTTGACACCTGAAGGGGTCGCCATCGACGTCCAGCAGAACAGCCTGACGGTCTCTGGCGAGTTGCCCGCTCCAGAATCTGAGGAAGAGAGAAACTATGTCGTCCGGGAGCGCTGCTCCGGGAAATTCTCTCGAACATTGCAACTTCCCTCTGGTACCAAGGTAAGCTCGAGGTGTGGTTTTTACTCCAAGGGGAATGCTAACCCAGGGTGACAGCCTGAAGATGTGAAGGCCAAGATGGAGAACGGCGTCTTGACTATCACGTTCCCAAAGACTTCACCCAAACAGCAAGCCAAGCGCATCGCCATTCAGTAGACGGTTGCTATAATACACAGGTCTCGCTATAATTATTGTAATTAATAGGTTATGTAGCTTTCGCCCAATATGTGCAATGCTGTGGACGGTGCACTTTTGGGGGGAGTGCGTGGAGTGGTGACAAGGAGAAGCATTCGTCGAACATTCCATTTGTAAAAATGTTGTCTATCGAAACGGGAAATGCTGGATCCCTGTCTGCACCCGGCTTCTCCATATGTCAACTCTGGACTGATAACAATTCGTAGTCAAGTGGTTATGAAAGTCAACCGTGCTGAACTGATTCTTAAGCAAAGTATGGAAATAGTACTGGGGACATCATGATGCATGCCTCATGTTGCTACATTATGTATTGTGACTAGACGAATTATACGGGTCGTAATAATCTGCCGGTATCTGAAAAGAGAAGTCCGTAAGGATCCACCAATTACTGGTAAATATTCAGGGCGTTAAATTCGAAGTACGCTTTTGAAAATGCCTCTGGGTTGCTGTCCACGTAGTCTGCCCATGTGCAATGAGTTTGCTTCATCAGATTAAGGTCGACTATGCAAGGCTCACCAAAACATGTCGAGGGACATCCATCTGAGGAGTAACGGCTGTTGGCCAAACCACCGCCTGCCAGGTATGATAAGTCATCAGCTTGGCATACACCGGTAAAAGAAAATTGGAGCGCCACGTACAGAAAGCCAGATTGATGATAATGTTCATTGGTCCAAAATGAGCTGCGAAGTCACAATTTGTGTTATCGAAATAAGCCGCAGGTGTGCCCTGATTGGAATATCGGTTATTCGCCTCAAACGTCAGTAGGACTAAATTACCCATGTGCTGGGGTGAACAGTGCCGCCAGGTTGCTTTACCTCAGATGGGACTGATGAACTGCCACGTTCCCAGAAGTATATCGAAATATAAGTAGAGGTCCGCTCGATTGCATACCTAGTCATATCAGCAACCTCGAACAACACTCGGGAGAAAGAAATGGTCTCACCAGCCACCACCAATGATATTGAAGTTGTGCCCGAAGCTATTACTGTCTGCGAAACGAACACCACATCCGGCATTATCGGTGGCGTAAACATCACAGTTATTGTTCGCACTCTTTCTGAAATAGATGAAGATGTGGAACTGCAAGTAGCTTGTAAACAGCGCGAAGGGCGTACCCAGTCATCTCTCGAACTGGTGGCATGGCACAATCTGCGGGGAGGAAAAGGATAACATGAAGTACATCCAATACTGTCGGAAGACATACTAGCACTCGTGTGTAGAGTTGACTGGTTAGGGCTTTCGCTATTGACACCTTCTAGGATATCGATTTCTCCCTATGCAGTCATGTCAGATCAACGACGATGGATATGCATATAACGCTAACATTATTTGGCCAGTTAGGACCGGCTTGCTGGGATTGAGCGTTAATCTGCGTGAAAAAACTCGAAACTCAACACAAACACACCCTATATATTGTACCCAACATCACACGGGATGTGCATCAGTGTGCGTCTCAATGCAACACGCGAGACCTGGAAACGAACCCTGATAGATACGTGAGCACTCCGCATTTCTATACCAGCAAGGCAACTCACAGACAGCCGGCCATGTTCCACAGCCCACAGGTATATGGACAATATCGAAGCTAACGTTTTTTCAACAGGACATAAACACGGCAGCCATTGTTGCACGTACACAGCAACATGAGTACTATATTTGCTTTTCGACTGCAGCCTGAACGAGTTTCGACCGGGTCCAGACGGTTTGAGGACGGTTTGGTGATCTGCGCGCAGAGTCACAATGTTTCCAGAAACTGAATACAAGCCGAGTGACCGTGCCGTCGACTCGGTGACATATTTCCTGCCACGTATAATGAGACGAATCCAAGTTGAAGGAAGAACAGATCACAGACGTTCGTCCGTGTGTAGGATCGGCGATCGCCTCCCAGTCAAAGGCATCGAGAAATGATTGCCCGGAGAGACTCGCAGTCCTTGAGTAGGTTGTAGCTTCCGCAAACCCTGAGACTGCAAGCACAACAAAGATGAGGAAGGAGGATTTCATCACCGAGGAGGTTAGTAGGATTGGTTGTTCGTGCAATGTTTCAGCACCATAGGCTCCTCTTATGTAGAGCAGCAAAACGACCCAAATCCATGATCAGGTGTTCAACCATGTGGACAGAACCTGGCGAGACCACCGCGCTTCGCCATGTGTACGGAAATATGGTCATGTGCCAGAAAGCTTGTAGCACTGGCAGAGTGAGAGCTAGATGGGATTGTAATTTGTCGGTGACATTGTCATAGTCACGATCAAGGGATGGCGTGAATTTCCATATGACAGGACTACGCCATATAGTGAATTTGAAAGGTGTGCCTTGCACTACAAAGATATCTTTTGGCAGCGGCAAGAGGTAGAAAACGTGTTCATAGGAACAAGATCAACGTTGTCACGTTTGACTGCATGACAGCAGGAGTAAGGCAGATATATATTTCCAGAACCTAGACAGCAAACCAGGAACTTACTGACAATCACATGACGTCACCTGGCGAGCTGGGGCTAATGAGGGACCTATAAGTAGTCAGGAACGACGACCACACGATCTTGTCAGAACCAACAAGATCCGTTTTACATTCTCCTCGGCGCTCGGTCCTTAAGCGGTAGCTTCGTCCAGACTGCAACTGGATTTTGTATCAGTACCAGGCACTAATTCATCATTGCCCTCAACAAAAGTCCAGTACGCACTACTAGCAAACACCAGCAATGAGGTTTATGTACAGCGTCGATGGGCCAGTGGAGAACATCCGGTAACCCGGGTAACAAATAGATGTCAATAATGCTCCAATTTCTCACCTGAGCAAGTTACCCAAGTAACTTATCCTGTTCACTCAAGCATCTGCCGTATCAACTCGGTCTATCTAAAACATTAATACCTTTCATCATACCCGGGGGACCCATTATGATGCAATGGCCACATGCTACACAATGCCAGTTGTCCAGGGAAAGTTTTACCATTCCTGTCGATTTTGAGCAGAGGTCAGTTCAAGACTACGTTAGTTGCCAGTGATAGTGAGTGGAGGCAGTGGTTCGCAGCAAGGATGGTGATGATGTGTCAAGCGCTGCATGTCCAACCTTTGCAAAGTTTCGCGATCGAGCTCGAGGCATCCATAGCTCGATCAATGGATTCAGGCCGTCCAATTAATTTTTGAACCTGGGTCGGTCACCTAAGAGGCTGGATTGTTAAACGCACACAACGCGGTACCTTACAAAGGAATGGAAATTCTCTCGCGTGCCAGCCTGAGTGTGTCGTGCTAATGGACCATATCAAAAGGCAAGACCTAGTTTGTTTAGTAAGAGCTTGATCAAGCGTATTTGGCCGTCTTGTATTTTGAGTTTTGTTATTTTCGTTGGAATACCACAAAGGTTGCATTTTGGACTAGCCTCCGGCCTGGCTAGAAGTTGCGCCATGATTATTTGATTGTTCTTCTGTCGACGGTTATGCCCCAATACGGTACACATGACATTCACTGTGAGTCACGGGATTCTCACTTTCGTCACGAAATTGAAGTTGCGTGCCAATGGGCTCAGATCTTGCCAGCACTTATGTCGTTCAGTTTATTACGTTCATTCTATAGCGTGTAATAAGTGGACTTCAACATGACTATGAACTTGTCCTCCCCGCTAACTGCATATCCTAACTTATAGTTTCAACACTTGGGAACCTGCTTCATGTCCACCCGAGTGATCTCCACCGTCATGTGCAACAGAAGCACTCTCGGCTCCACGGGCAGAGTCAGTCTCACTTGGACGCTCGGCATAAAGCAGGCCACCCAAGATATGATTCCGCAATTGCAGCCGCCGGAGGAATCTAGACAACCATCCACGTTAGTATCACAATGATCACAGATCAGTAGCTTTCTGATACGCACTCGTACACCCGGACAGAGAGATAAATCGGTGTAACCGCGACTGAGGCGGCGGCAGCCAGGATCGAGACACCGAGTAGGGGGAGGATGGTCACCACCGCCACCGTCCGTGTGCGGAGCATCACTAGGAGGCGGTCCCAATGCTGAATGTGGGGTGGGACGGCGTCCCCTATCGACAAGGGACCGTCTCCAGACAGTTCTCCGTCGATGGTTTTGATCATCTTCTCAAGCATGATGATCACGTCAGCTGGAAGGATAAGACGCATATGCTTCAGCTCCACACCCCCGCACGAAAGAAACGACTCACCTCGGTTTGGAGTCTTGACCCGCCACGCCGACGTGTCTGTCTTATGGACGAGCGTTCCAGATAGATACAGATGTTTCAAGTTGCCATATTCTGTCGTCTCACGTATGCGGTTCCGCAACACCTCTGGGATAGTACATTGCGTCAACTTCAATGTCTCCGTGAAGTGGTAAGCAATACTTGCCGTTCTGCGCCAAAATACGCAATGCACATGCGGGACCCATCATCCACGAAGGTGTCTTCGGCGGGGTGGTTGAGTCCGGGAGAAGCATTAGGACGACCTTTTGTACGCGGCTCATGATGGCCTCCACACCATGCTCTAAAGTCACTGAACGTCAGATGACACTCTCAGGATAGCAGTAGAAGCGTACTTGTCTGAGCCAACGCGGAGAGGATCGTCACCCCTGCCTTCTGAGCCTTCCAAGCTGGGTTCCGTAGCAGCTCCAAGCTCTTGTCGACAAGTTGGTAGGTCCAGGATCCATGCTCGTCTAGGGGGTGCCTCAGCGATGATGAACCGATATCGTCATGTCCTCGACATACAAAAGAACCGGAATATCTGCAGGCAGACGAGGCTTGTCCGGATCTCCTTCGGCTTGCCCTTTACTAGCTTCGCCTTCAGAACCTCGGTAATGTCGTAATTCACAATTTTTGCCCGCAGGTCAGCTAACTCAAATGAATCAGTATGCGAAGTCAGGTCGTCAAGAATGAGATTCGTTACCGTGTCCCATGAGGTCTCCGAAAATCTGGAATCCTTCCACGTGGCCGATAGAATCGTCGAAATAGTCCAATCTCAGCATGTAAACGATGTGCTTCGGAAGGCAATCGTTGTCCTTGATGGACTCCTTCATTTCTTCTAGCACAACTCTGAGCTACTCGAGTTCGATGAGACATGGCACCACTCACTGTGTTTCAAACAGGTAGCCAATGCGTATGCAGCAAGCAGTGCGCTCTCCTTACGTCGCAGTTGACTGATGTAGATGTCCAACAGATTAATTTCGCAAAGATAAGTGCGAATGGCCGTAGCTGATGAAAGATGAGTTCGTGTCAGGAGTCCGTCAATATTAGCCTCACTCTCGCATAGCTTCAAAAGGGTCATCGTAGCAGCAGTACGCTCCCGGTCACTCTCCTTCTGAACGCTCATCTTCAGTTCCCCAATGAGCTTTTTCTGTTTCAAATTGAGCTCTCTAGCGTCTGGTGCAAATAACATCTGGTTTAAATATGCATTGAAACAACCTGATGGACGTCACTCACCCAAGCCGAAAAAGTCACGAAGTATCTGTTTTCCGGGATCGACGCTAGGATTCTGTCCATCTGCTAAGCCGTGCCTGTCGGTCTCCCAGCGGATTAATGCACTGGCAAGATTAGCTCGGACGTGTGTGTCCCGAAAGTCCAGTTGACCTAAAACGTTGGTTAGAAGAGGACAAGGGTCAAAATTTCGCTACCTACCTTGGTCATTCCGGTCATATAGCGCAAACAATATCTCAACTGCGAGCAGACCAACTAAATGTTCATTTTTGCTCGCCAACTTCCTGATCCTAGGCTTCACTTGGGAGCATACAACTCTCCCTGGCTTACCGTTGATTTACTAAGGCTTGTCAACAAAGTTGGGATTACTTACCTTGTGGAATCCGTGCCAGGGTCAACACCATGCGCAATGCAGCAGTCAGAAGGTGCGGATCTAAAATGATATATCACAACGCAGTCCCGAACAGAGATGTATGTAGCCCATACCGTCGACTTCCAATATCTGAGAAAGTCTGGACGCTTTGTAATTCGGGGGGTTGGCCCCAAGCTTTTGAACGAGAAAGTGCCGGGTCTCCTCTGGCGGATAATGAGTGAGTTATTACATGCACGATGACCAACAACGCACTGCATTCCAACAAGCAGTGCAGTCCATCCATTGCTTGTCCAAAATTCTCTTTTAATTGAGTAACGATGTCATCGAATAGCGCGACCAGATCTTCCAAGACGTCATTTGTGAGGATGCACTTTCGCAAGTCCGGGTGTTTCGTCAGCGGTCTCAGGAGCGCTACCATGCTGGGACCATCTCGCTGCCTGTGGTTAGCCAGAATGGCCCTCAGATATCCCTTCGCATCATCGAATATATCCTGGGAAAGATTGCTGTCAGACAGCGCATGACAGTTCGGGTTTGTCTCGTGATCGCAAGCTGCAACGAGATATTACAAACGACTGGACATACGCGAGAGAGATGAGCGACTTACAAGCTTCGAAATACGCGGCGATCGCGACGAGCCTTACGAGCTGCGTACATTCAGGGTCGAGGATGAGTTTCCTAAGCTGGCTGTCCCATCCAGGTACGTTCCTGACGCATTGTTTTCCCTCCTCTGAAGGAACAGAGATGCGATTATGAAGTGGATTGAAAAATCAGAAAAAAACGTACTGAATCGCAGCATGAACAACAACCTGGCGAGGTATACCGGCGCAACTCCTTGGGAACTACTGAGGTAATTCACCAGCTCTTTCGCCGCGCTCTCGTCAAAGAAACCCGTCTCCCAGAATTGTTTATCTAGTTCCAGATCTTCGAGTCCACAGTGTATGATGGGTACATCGAAACCCTCTCCGAGTGTTGCGTGCGGCTGGTACAGGTTCGCATACAAAATGGAAGCGTGGACCTTTTGACCAGGTATGATACGACGTGGCTGCAGTAAATGCGAACTACCAAGCGTGAAATCAGTATCAGAACCCACCGGGACACTACAAGGCTCACCGTCGACCATCTTCACCAGAACCACTAAAGGATACCTGATGCTTGATGGGCATATATTCAATGGCTCGCCAAATAGGGGTCATCGAATTCTTAATACCAAAATCAAGATCATCTGGCACCCAGACTATATCAGTTGGCTGTAGCGCGAGACCGTTGGCAGCCGCTTCTCGACGCATCCACAAGAGCGAGACATTCCCGGACTGATGGGACTCTCCAGGTCTGTGCTTGCCACCTCTGTACGAAACGATCAGTACCATGACAGTGGGTTGCGAGGTAATACCCACACGTCTGAGTGACTACCGGCAAACCAGACTTCCTTGATCTCAGCAGTCTTCTTACCCTCAGAGGAATCGGTGCTGTTGTCGCTACTAGCGGACGAGTGCACTTCACATGCGGGAGTTGCGAGATGTTCAACGTCAAGGTCGGTAACAATGTACTTGGATTTCACGTCGTCCGCTTGAGAGTTCATTTCGTGGAAATATTCAGGCATAAACTTGACCCGAAGCTCATCGAGAGCGAGTGCGTGACGGAAATGACAAGCATGTACTGCAGACGAAGACGTCGAAAGGAAAACATCTTCTCTTACGAGCCCGACGGAGGAGACGGTATCCCTGACCAAAATCAGTTTTGGACATCATCCACCATGGCATCGTAACGTTGAACTTACCATACTCCAACGAAGTGCACCCCCACGCCTTTCCAGGAAAACGTGTTCTTGAATTCTCCTGCAATTTGGGTTACCTTCGGTTTTCCGGAACGAACGGCTTCATAGTGATCATAGGCCCTGCCAAGCTGTTCATCAGCTTCGTGAAAGTCGTGTTACAGTCACTCACGTTTCAATCTGTTTCTCGGTCGGGGTCCGTATCAAGCCGACCTGACATGCGTTTTCAGTTCCACACTACGCTCCATATCTAGTTCAAGTCGTACCTCGTGTATCATTTCCGCAAGCACCCGCACTTGGTATGCACCTCGAGAAAAACCTACACCGCGATTAGTGGCCACGAAAACCATCACGACGAAGTAGCCTACCAAAGAGGTATATTTGATCCCCATCTTGATACGTTCGTGCTAACCAGCTATATGCGTCCTTGACAATTTCCTCTATATTCCTGCCATCACGTATTTCATCACGTAGAAAAGTGAATTATCATGACAACTACGGACCATGCAGCGGCCATTTCAAATTTGTTGGAGACTGCTCTAACCATACGACCGATGATATGAGACGCTTTCGCGCTTGTGCCGATTCCGCTAGAATAATAAGCGTATTGCTGTGGGTGGGAGGCTTCCTGATCGATCTTGGCGAAAAGTTTGACCACATTGGTATTCTGGCCATAGTGATGAGTCCAAAAAAAATACGAAAACAATACTAGACAGATTACATTGTGGCCAAATTGGTTGGAAGTGCCATCGACGCATACGACGAGGTTCCTCGTGTTCTCCTTCTGTCGGATGTTGCACTGAGTGCACCTAGGACTCTGACTGGGAGATAATGTCAGGATAGATGAGTTCATGGTCGGCATGCGAGCGTTCTGGTGAGGCGAAAAGCTAGGATTCTCTACGGTCATGAGGGATGTTGAGATATAGTAGGGAGCGCAAAGAGCTGGGGTTGACGAAGTCTTTGAACTTGGATATAGCGGGTGTGCAGGCTCTAGAGCGCGTGAGAATCAGCGTTTCAGTTGTGGTCGATAAGCCTCATTGCTATGATGAGAGGCTGCCGAAGTGGATCGAATACGCAGTCTGGTGCAAGGACGGTCTGGTGGGGTGTGTGGTACATATGCAACTCATAATTTCTGAGCTATCCACGCGACGCAGCTCTGCTTGGATCACGTGGTCACGTGTAACTGAATTGCTCTCTGACTGTTGGAGTCCAATGTGACAATGTGCATCCCACGACTCGAGAAATCTTTACCACCTGCGGAAACAATATTTGAATGGGGGCTATTGATTAATATGTGAATAGAAATGGCCTGCCAGAAAAGAGCAGAACGACAGGGTCGTGCACAAGCTGACATGACACATGCGCGTGCGTTGCTGCACCCGCACTCCTCGCCACCGACTTCTCTGCAGCCCAGCCCCGCCTTGCAGACCGCTTCGCTCGACCCGACGTACACTCCCGCCCGTTCGCAGATCCGCACGTGCGCAGCGGTGCGACTCCCTTCCAAGAGATGGCCTCCCCACCCTCGCCGGCTCACTCGGCGTTGCTCTTGTGCAGCCTCGTGGAATCGGAAACACACACTGTTGTATACCCTCTGTCTTTGTTCTGGCTGTCACTCGGATTTACTCAGTTGCCAGTTGTGGTCAGTGGCTCTTTACATCTCATCGGTTCTTTTAACTCGGATGTCAAGTCAGTCTGCGTGTCATAGGATCTGGTCGAATCAGAGCCATCCGCAACAACCCCAGCTACACGATGACAGTTCCTTGTACAGTTGTACTACAAGAAGTCCGGAACCCGGGGTTACCGCGGGACATCGACATCCCTCAGCGCAGCAAACGCACGCATCAATTATAATACAGCTATCACACCATGAATGGGATGCAGGGTGCCAATCAACACGTGGAGAGCCCCACAATGTCCTTCTCTTGTTGATGAGTTCAGGCAAGGAGGTGGGACCAGATACCTCGACCTGGCCATGGTCCTCCACCGAGAAGCACTAGAACTGCGACCGCAAGCACACCCTGATCGCTCATCCTCGTTGAACAGCAGACTTGCATCGTGTCTCTGGACTCGCTACCAGCAGCTCGGTGCAGTAGCGGATCTCGAGGAGGCCATTGTCCTTGCCCGAGAAGCTGTTGACCTCACCCCTCGTGGTCACCTTCAGAAGCCCCGCTATCTTACCCACCTGGGCAACTGTCTCTTCACTCGTTTCGCGTGCCTCGGAGAGCCGAGTGGCCTCGAGGATGCAATTTCGAGCCATAAATATGCTCTCGACTTCCCCATGATTGCATCTACAGGGCCGCCTATCTCGATAGCCTTGGTACCTCCCTCAGAGCTCAGTTCGAGATCGTCAGCTAGGTGATCTCGAGCGCGCGATTTCGATGCAGAAGAACGCTGTCCGCCTTGTCCCTGACGGTTCTCGATTCGAATCTCAACATTTGGATAACCTCGCCAACTGCCTGCTCGCTCATTTCGAGAATCTCGGCGAGATCGGCGCCTGAGCGACCTTGAGGAGGCGAGGGTGGTGTACCAGAATGCTCTACAGATGGATTTGTCGTAGCTCGAGGCTGTCTCCAGGAGGACGCATCTGTAATATACAGCTTTGTAGTCCAACAGAGGGACTATATATCATGGTATTATCGAAGTGCTCGTTGTCCAACTGGCCGTGTCTGACAATCACGGACACCATTCGTATATATGACCACACCGTAACACATCGGAAAAATTCTCAGACACTACCATACTCATCCTATTTACACAAAATTTGGAACGATACGCACAGTCAAAGTAACCACAAGTGGCATAATCGAGTAAATCAATATCGCTTGTCTTGAGCAAGACCTCGCTCCGAGTTTCCTGCGTTGGTCATGCTCTCATATCCCCGTCAACCTATGAACGCGTGGTCTCGATACTCTGAAAGCTTTCGCCATGCCCATCTGAAGGATCTGCGCCATCACGTCCAACTGGAACACTCTAGTTTTCACGGGGACCATGATTAGTCCCACCCTGGAGTTCACTGTGCAGCGTGAGTAGGCCGTCCAAGATGCGGCCATCCAGATAACGCGACCCCACCCCCCGCAAGGACCTTGGCAACATCCACGTCAGCACTGCCACGCTCACATGCAGGTGGCCCTGAAATACGCACTCGTACACCCGGACAGACGCATAAATTGGCGCGGCAACAACCAAGGCAAGAATCGCCAATGCTGAGACGCCGAGGAGTGGGGGAATACTCGCCACCTTCACTGTTTTGTCGCGGAGCATCTTTCCGAGGCGATTCCAATGCTGAATGTGGGGTAACACATCCCCAATCGACATGAGACTATCTTTAGACAGTTCTCCCTCAACGGCTTTGATCACCTTGTCAAGCATGTCCGTCACGTCAGCTGAAAAGATAGGAGACTTGTCTTTCAGTTCCATATCCTGGCACGAATGAGATGACTTACCTCGGTTTGGAGTCCAGACTTGGAACACCGACGTGTCTGCCTCGCCGATGAGTGTTCCAGAAAGATATAAATCTTTCAAGCTGGTATATTCTATCGTCTCACGGGTACGGTTCCGCAGCCTTTCTGGAAGAATACATCGCGTCAGTTCAGGTGTCTCCGTAAGATGCCAGGTAACACTTGCTGTTTTGCGCCAAAATACGCAGCGCACATGCGGGCCCCATCATCCACGAAGGTGGCCTGGACGGCGAGTCCTGTGAGGCAGATAACCGGGGATCTGCAAACTCGCTCATGGTCGTTGTGGTTCGTTGTGTTCCAACGTGACCTTCGCCAGGGGAGGTTGGGCTTGCGGAGGTCGCAAGTGGCGCATTCGGCTGGATTGGCTGATAGCTCTCCAAAAGAAGCATCCTGACAATCTCGTGTACGCGACGCTCGATGGTCTCCACGCCATTTTCTAAGGTGTCAGAACATCAGCTAAAACTTTCAGTATGATGGTGGCAGCATACCCGTTTGAGCCAATGCAGAGAGGATTGTCACCCCTGCCTTTTGAGACTTCCATTCTAAGTTCCGCAGAAGATGCAAGCTCTTGTCAACAAGCTCGACGGTCCAAGGACCCTGCTCGTCTATGAGACATTAGCTATTATGAACCGTATTCGTCGTTCCCGCCACGTACCAAAGGATCGGAATATCTCCAAACAGATCAGGCTCGTCCGAGTTTCTTTCGGCTCGCCCTTTGCTAGCTTTTCCTTCAAAACTTCGGTGATGTTGTAATTCCTGATTTTTGGCCGTAGGTCATCTAGCTCGAGTGAATCAGTAAGGTCATCATGAATGACAGTGGTGATTCATTACCGTGTTGCATTAGGTCTCCGAAAATCTGGAACCCTTCCACGTGGCCAACAGCATCATCGAAATAGTCTAGTCTCAGCATGTTGACGATGTGTCTCGGTAGGTCGTTATCGCCTTTGATGAATTGCATGTCCTCTGGTACGATTCTGAGTTACGCCAGTTCAGCAGCGCATGGTTTTGACTCACCGTACTTCAAACAAGCAGCCAACGCGTATGCAGCAAGCAGCGCGCTTTCCTTTCGTCGAAGTTGCTTGATGAAGACGTCCAACAGATCAATTCGGTTGAGATAAGTGCGGATGGAAGGAGCTGATAAAGAGACATGAGTTCGTATCTGGAGCTCGTTCATGTTACCGTACTATCGCATAGTTTCAGAATGGTCATCGTAGCAGCGGTGCGCTCCCGGACATTCCCCTTCTCAACGGCCACTTTCAGTTTTCTGATGAGCTTCATCTGACCTCGAGTGGGCTCCGGGTCTTTGGTGTCTGATACAATGTATGCTGGTGTTAGACTCGAGTCGACTTTAAAGCGTGCCCTGATGGGCGTCAACTCACCCATCCCGAAAAGGTCACGAAATATCTGTCGTCCATGATCTTTACTACACGCTTGTTCATCGCCTGAACCATGCCTGTCGGTATTCAAGCGGAACAAGGCTCTAGCGAGATTGGCTCGGACGTCTGGATCGCGAATGTTCAGTTGCTCTAAAACGTTGGTCAGGAGAAAATAACAAAATTCAGATATGAATTGCCTACCCTGCTCTGTCTGATCATACAGCGCAAGCAATATTTCAACAGCGAGGAGACCAACTAGTCGTTCCTTTTTACTCGCTAACTTCCTGATCCTAGGCTTCACTTCGGCCCACACCTCCAGCGCTCTCGCTGCATTGCAATCGGTTGGCTGTGCCTTACCAACAAAGTTGAGAATATTTACCTTGCGGGATTTCTGCCAGGGTTAACACCATGCGCAACGCAGCAGTCAGAAGATGCGGATCTAAAAATGATATGTCACACTATAGTCCCGAACAGAGGACTAGTACTTGCTGTTCACTTTCAATATCCGAGAAAGTCTGGACACGGTGGAACCAGGGGGTTTGGTCTTGAGCATATTGACGAAAATATCCCGGGTCTCCTCTGACGCGCGATGAGTGAGTTGCTAGATGCACGATGATCACCAACGCACCAAACTCCAACAGGCAGCTTAGTCCATCCATTGCATGTCCAAAATTCCCTCTGGATCGCGTATCAATCGTATCGAGTAGCTCCGCGAGTCTGTTCAAGACGTCCTCTGTGAGGATGCGCGTTCGCAAATCCGGGTATTTCGTCAGGGGTCTCAGGAGAGCAAGCACTCTGGGACCATCTCGATGCTTGTGTTTGGACAGAATGTCCGTCAGGCATCCCCTGGCATCATCGAACACCTTCTGCGGCAGATTTCTAGTATTCGTGAACGGATGACTCTCATCGGGACCGCAAGCTGCAACGAAACATTACACAAGAGAGGATAAACGTGTTGGAGACGATTGACTTACAGGCTTCATAGTAGGCGACGATCGTGACAAGCCTTACGAGCGACGAACATTTAGGATCGTGGATGATATCCTCGAACCGCCCACGCCAATCAGGTACCTTCTTGAGGCATTGTTTTCCCTCCTCTGAAGGCAAGGGTAGTGTCATTACCAAGTGGATGAAAAACGTAATAAAACTTACTGAATCGAAGCATGAACAACAACCGGTCAAGGTATATTGGCGCAACCCCTTGAGGGTTACCAAGATAAGTCACTAATTCTTGCGCCGCAGTATCGTCGAAGAGTCCCGTCTCCCAGAGTCGGTCGTCAAGTTCCTCGACCTCAGATCGTACGATGGGTACCTCGAAACCCTCTCCTCGAGTTGCTGACGGCCTATATGCATTTGCATACAAAACGGAAGCATGGACCTTTTGACCAGGTATGATACGACGTGGTTGCCCACGATGCCAGCTGGCAAACGAGAGATCGGTATCACGATCCACAAATATACAGCAAATCTTACCACCAAGCATCGTCACGAACACCACTAAAAGACACTTGGTGTTTGACGGGCAGACATTCAATGATTCCCCACCCAAGGCCCATCGAATCACTGATACCGAAATCAATATCGCCTGGAACCCAGACTATATCAGTCGGTTGCAACTGGAGACCACTGGCAGCCGCCTCTCGGCGCATCCATAACAACGAGGCATTCCCGGCCTGATAAGGTATTCCGGGTCTGTTCTTGCCACCTCTGTGCGAGACTGTCAGGACCATGAGAATAGGTTTCGAAGGCACGCTCACACGTCAGAGTGACTGCCAGCAAACCAGACTTCTTTTATCTCAGTAGCCTTTCTTCCCTCGGAGCCATTATCGTTCCCGGTGGGCGCGCCTCGTTCACCTACGGAAGTTGTGACATGCTCAACCTGAACGTGGGGGGAGGTAGCGATGCCTTTGGGCTTCTGGTCGGAAGAGATAGCAATTCCTTTGGACTTCTCGTCAGGGGAGGCAGCATCGCCCTTGGTCTTCTCGTCGGAGGCAGTATTGCCCTTGGGCTTCCCGTCTGGGGAGGTAACATACTTGGACTTCACGTTATCCGTTGGAGCCGTTGGAGAGTTCATTTCGTGGAAATATTCTGGCATGAACTTGACCCGACACTCGTCGAGACCAAGTGCGTGTCGGAAATGGCAAGCATGTGACGCAGACGCGGACGTCGAGAGGAAGACATCCCCTCTTACGAGCCCCACAGAAGAGACGGTGTCCCTAACTGAGATTAGTGTCGTGCATCATCGCAAGAAAGCACTGAACTTACCATACTCCGACGAAGTGCACTCCCAAGCCTTTCCGAGAAAACGTATCCTTGAATTCTCTTGCGATTTGTTTGGTCTTCGGCTTTCCCGAACGAATTGATTTGTAGTGATCGTAAGCCCTGCCAAAGGGCTCGTCAGCTTCGTGCAAGCCTTACAATAGTTACTTACGTTCCAATTTGTTTTTCGGTTGGTGTGCGTATCAAGCCGACCTTATGCACGAGTTCAATTCGACAACATAGCCTAATTTAGCTTGGGACATACCTCGTATATCATCCCCGCAAGCACGCGCACTTGATATGCACCCCGAGAAAAACCTATTGTGTGATTATAGACTGAGAGGACTACGATGAAGGAGGAAGCCTACCAAAGAGATATATTTGGTCCCCTTCTCCATACATTCGTGCTAGCCAGCCATATGCATCCTTGACAATTTCCTCCATATTCCTGCCGTCAAGTATGTCATTCCGTCCAACAGTGAATGATCATGGTTAATGCGAACCATGCCACGGCCATGTCCAATTTGTCGGAGACTGCTCTCTTCATGCTATCGACAATGTTTATCGACGTCGGACGCGTCCCAATCCCACTGGAATAATATGCACGTTGTTCTGGGTGGGCTGTTTCCAGATCAATTTTAGCGAAGAGTTTCACCACATTGGTATTCTGAGCATGACGTGAGCTGGAAAATGTTATACAGAGACTGAAATTTTTACATTTTGACCAAATTTGTTAGAAGTGCCATCGATGCATACGACGAGGTTTCTCCCGGTCTCTTGAGGTCGCAGATTGCATTGAGGGCATCTAGAGGATGCAGTCCGGGAAGATGAGTTGGTCGTCGACATACGTGTATGCTCGGGGCCAAGTGGTAAGACTCTCAATGGCCGCAGGGAATGCTGAAATATAGGATGGAAGGTCAGATAGACGAATTTATAACCTCGATAGGTGTCGGTGTGGTCTTGGGGATGGACAGTGGCAGGATGCACGGTATGCAACCATCCGTTATCCACGAGGTTTGCAACGCACCATCAGTATTGAAATATTGACTCCTCACATGTCACGCGGTGAAAGTGCTCGTGAGAAGTTCACTCATTACACTGAGTGTAGATGATTTGAGCTCTACTTTGATGGGCGGTGTCTTGCTACATGTTGACTGAGCTGCTCTGGTTGTTGAAAAAACAAGTTCAGAGATGCAACAGCAAAGTGATCTCGTGACTCACGCACCCGCGCAACGTGGAGAAATGTTGCAGAAATGATCTTGTCGCCGCATGTTCACCTACAGAGCAACATCCATGAGGCCGCTTCTTGTTGATATATGAATATCAACGAACCGAAAAAAGAGCAAGGGTCACAACCGAATTGACTCCATGATGCCTGTACATTGGTTTTGAAGTCTGGACGGTCCAAAGAACGCAATCCGGAAAAACTAGTGTCGATCTTGAATGGCGGTCAGGTTTTAGCGTCGAGGTGACCAAGGGACCTTCGAGCTTGGAATGTATCCACCTAAGTATTGGCAGGCTGAAGGACTTGTTGTGCTGTATCGCTTTACGGTATGGTCATCAACGTGTTGATTCAAGTTAGAAAAGGGAACCGAACTCCTACCGAGTGGCGTAGCCGACAAGCCCCGGCGCGGATTCGGAGGTTCCTGAATATTGAGAGTGACACTCCAGTCTGGCAACGTTCGCCAGCCCCTTCGAGAAGTATTTCACTTAGAGGATCGTACCGATCTTGTGTCAATTCCCGCTACATGCACTGCCAGTGGCGCCGTCATCTTGCCCTGCCAACTGCAAGGATTGGACTCGGATCCACCCCCTTTGTGGCTCCTGCCACCACTGGCAGTAATTTTAGCATACGCAGGCATAGATGCAACTTGTTGAGGTATAATGCAAAGTCTTTCTCCCGCGGGGTCAAAAACGCCGAGGAGGGCTCTCAAAGAACGATAGCCAGCCGAAATGCATGAATTGCTTTCTGCGAGTGAATGCGCTCGTTCTGAGGTACCAGTCCCTTTGGGTGAACACTGCATGATAGATCGTTGTGGAATGGATCACCATTCGTGCTGCTTTTCAGACTGACGATGTCAGAGACGTTGGAGACAAAGCAGTGAGACTTTGAAACTTATCCGACTTATGCCACGTTTGATGCTAACTTCTAACTACACTTGTCGCATTCTTAGACGTTGACATGATGCGTACAACGCATGACGTCCCTTTGGTATGTTCCCTAGAAGTATACCTTTTTCCTTCTGAGAATGAAACACAGCACGTAGTGCTCCTTCTACAGCTCTTGCATGCCTTGTGGGTGACCGAAGGTACGGGAGACGCAAACTTTTATTACGCTGCCAGCTTGATGATGGGCATCGCAGGCGGGATGGGTGGTGGATGCCGCCTATTTCGCTGGTCCGAAGAATGGAAACGTGCACTGGAGATGAATCGTGCGACTTGGTGAAGAGGTGCTCGAACGTACTACGTCACGGTGTAACGTGGAGGCAATGCTGTACATACTATCTACGCCGTACGAGTAAAGTGACTAAGATGGCATAATATATAGCCTGGTCAATCGTATCACATGTCCTGGACAAAACCCGCTCTCAGCTCATCGTCCTAGTTGTACTCCGCCCATCCCCGCCATCCTGTGCACCCACAGATTCAACACCCCGGGAACTTTCGCCATGTCCACTTGAAGGACCCGCGCCGTCATGTCGAACTGGAGCATTTTCGGTTCCAGGTGAGGCCGGGTTGGTCACGCCTTCGTCTTCTCCTTCGCGCAGGTTGATCAGGATACGGCTATCCTGAATGCGTGACTGCAGCCGCCGGAACAACCTAGACAACCATTCAAGTCAGTATTGTTCACAAACAGGTGGCTCTCCTTCACTCACTCGTACGCCTGGACAGACAGATAAAATGGTGCGGCCACAAGTAGTGTGAGCATCGCCAAGACTGAGACACCGAGTAGTGGGAGGATAGTCGCCACAGCCACTGTTCGGTTGCGGAGCATCGACATGAGGCGGTCCCAATGCTGAATATGGGGCAGCACGGTGTCACCGATTGACATGAGACCTTCTTCAGACAGTTCTCCGTCGACGGCTTTAATCATTTTCTCAAGTGTGTTGACCACGTCGGCTGAATAAACATCTCAGCTTCGCGTCCCCGAGCGAAAGAAATGACTTACTTCGGTTCGGTGTCCAGATGCGCCACGGCGACGTGTCTTTCTCGGCGACGAGCACCCCGGATAGAAACAAATGTTTCACGCTGCCATATTCCATTGTCTCACGTGTACACTTCCTTAGTGTCTCTGCAACAATACATCATCTCAGTTGCAATGTCTCCGTAAGACCGAAGGTGACGCTTGCCATTCTGAGCCAAAATGCGCAGCGCAGATGCAGGACCCATCATCCACGAAGATGGTTGAGTGTCTGTAGACTCAGCAGTTATTACGACCGGTTGCGCTTGACCTTCGTTAGGGGAGCTTGGGTCGGCTGAAGTTGCTAGTTGCGCAGTCGGCAGGATCGGTAGATAACCCTTTGGGAGAAGCATCCTCACGATCTCGTGCACGTGTTTCTTGATCGCTTCCACGCCGTGTTCTAAAGTCACGAACGTCAGATAAAACTCTCAGGATGACGGTGGATGCATACTCGTCTGCGACAACGCATAAAGGATCGTTACCCCTGCTTTCTGATCCTTCCACATCGGATTCTGTAGAAAATGCAAGCTCTGGTTGACCAGCCGGTCAGTCCAGGGGTCGCGCTCGTCTGGGGTATGCCTCAGAAATGATGAATTGATACCATTATTCCTAATACGCACCAAAAGACCGGAATATCTCCAAGCAGATCAGGCTCGTCCGAATCTCCTTCGGCTTGCCCATTCCTAGCTTCATGTTCAGAACCTTGGTGATGTTATAGCTCGTAATCTTTTCCCGCAAATCATCTAATTCGTAATAAATCAGCATGCGGAGCTAAGCCGGCCAGAATGATAGTGGTAGTTCATTACCGTCTTTCATGAATTGTCCGAAAATCTGGAACCCTTCGACTGGGCCAACGGCCTCGTCGAAATAGTCCAGTCTCAGCATGTTAACAATGCGTTCGGGAAGGTCATTGTTGTTCTTGATGGCCTCTTTTATGTCGTCTAGCATAATTCTGAGCTAGGCGAGTTTTCCATCAAATGGTTCCACTCACCGTATTTCAAACAGGTAGACAATGCGTATGCAGCGAGCAGTGCGCTGTCTTTATGTCGCAACTGATTCACAAAGACTTTGATCAAGTTAATCTGGAGGAGATGAGTGCGGATGGCGATAGCTGACGAAAGATAAGATCGCGTCTGTAGTGCATGAATGTTAACCTCACTCTCGCACAGCTTCAGAAGGGTCATCGTAGCGGCGGTGCGCTCCCGCACATTCCCCATTTCAACAGCCATTTTCAGTTTTCCGATAAGCCTTCTATGTCGTGGAAGGAGATCGCTGGCGTCTGACGAAAGGACGTCACACTCGAATCCTGTTTCAGACGGCTCAAGGAATGTCACTTACCCAACCCGAAAAGGTCACGAAATATTTGTTCTCTTGGATCCCTGCTGTTATTTTGTCCACTTGCCAAAGCCTGTCTGTCGGGGTGGGCCAAGGCACCGGCGAGATTGGCTCGAACGCGTCCATTGCGAATGTTCAGTTGCTCTAAAATATTGGTTAGGAAAAGTAGACAAAACCAATCATGTGCGACATACCGTGGTCAGTCGGATCATATAGGGCAAGGGATATCTCAACAGCGAGCAAGCCAATTAGTCGATCGTTTTTACTCGCCAATTCCATGATCCTAGATTTCACTCTGAGGCCCATGATAGCTCTCGCTTTCTCTGCATTACCAAGTTGAACGGTTTACTATGGGCTTGACGACAAAAGTTGGGAATACTTACCATCCGGAATTCGTGCCAGGGTGAGCGCCATGCGCAACGCGGCAATTAGATGGTGCGGTTCTAAAAATCAAATATTACCATATGGTCCCGAGTATTGGTATGGTCCTTACTGTTGACCTCTAAGATCCGAGATAGTCTGGATACGTTGGAGTTCAGGGGAATAACCCCGAGCTGAGCAACGAAAAAGTCCCGAGTTTTCTCTAGCGAATGATAAGTGACTGACTGCAGGCTCGATTATTATCAACGCACCGCACTCCAACAGGCAGTTTAGGCCGTTCATTGCCTGTACAAAAATCGTTTCCGGTCGCCTAACAATCCTATCGAGTGATTCCACAAGTATATCCAAGACGTCCTGTGTGAGGATGCACTCTCGCAAAACCGCGTGTTCCGTCAGTGGTTTCAGGAGCGCGATTACTCTGGGAGCATCTTGGTGAGCGGGTGCGGTCAGAATGCCAACCAAGCATTTCTTCGCTTCATCGAATACTTCTTGCGAGAGATTACTGTCAGACGGCGCACGACTCTTTGAGTTTGCCTCGGGGTCACAAGCTGCAGCGAAAGATTACATACGACGGGACCTCCTCATGTTAAAGGCGACTTACAAACTTCATGATAGGCGACGATCGCGACAAGCCTCACAAGCGGTGCACATTGAGGGTCGAGGATGAGGTTCTCAAACTTGGCTTTCCATCCACTCACGAGGCGGACGCATTGTTTTCCCTCCTCTGAACGCACGGAAAATTATCGAGTGGATCGAAAAGATAGAAAAAAACATACTGAATCGCAGCATGAACAATAACCTATCAAGGAATATTGGTGCAACGCCTTGAGGGTTACTGAGATAAGTCAATAGCTCTTGCGCCGCGGTATTATCGAAGAGTCCCGCCTCCCAGAATTGGTCATCTAGTTCCGCGTCTTCGGGCCCAGAGTGTATAATGGGTATGTCGAAACCCTCTCCTAACCTTGCCTGTGGCTTGTACGCGTTTGCATACAAAACGGAAGCATGGACTTTCTGACCAGGTATGATACGACGTGGCTGCAACTGATGCAAGCTGCGCGGCATAAGATCAGTACCACGAATCCACCAAAACGCCGAAAATCTCACCGTCGGCCATCTTCACCAGCGCCACTGAAGCATACTTGTTGCTTGATGGGCATGTATTCAATGGCTCGCCATATAGGGGTCATCGAAGGACTGGTACCAAAATCAATATCATCTGGAACCCAGACTACATCAGTTGCCTTCAACCCGAGGCCGCATTCAACTGCTTCTCGTCGCATCCATAAGAGCGAGACGTTCCCGGCCCGATGAGAGTTTCCAGGTCTGTTTTTGCCACCTCTGTGCGAAGCTGTCAGTACTGCGAATGTGGGTTTTGAAGGAGTACCCACACGTCTGAGTGACTGCCAGCAAACCAGACTTCCTTAATCTTAGGAGCCTTGTTGCCCTCGGAGCGGTGACTGCCATTGTCGCTCACGGCGGACGCGCGTTTTGGAAGTCGAACGTTGAGACGGGTGTCAATGTACTTGGATTCCCCGTCGTCCGATTGAGTGTTCATTTCGTGGAAATATTCCGGCATGAACTTGACCCGCAGCTCATCGAGAGCAAGTGCGTGTCGAAAATGGCAAGCATGTGCGGCAGACGAAGACGTCGACAGGAAAACGTCCCCTCTGATGATCCCCACGGAAGAGACCGTATCCCTATCCAAGAGATCAGCTTTGCGGATCGTTCGACGCATGGAAAGGATTAGGTTACCATACTCCGACGAAGTGCACTCCGACACCCCAGGAGAACGTGTTCTTAAACTCTCTTGCGATTTGCCTTGTCTTTGGCTTTCCAGAACGAATGGCTTCGTAGTGATCGTAAGCCCTGCCAAAGGGTTCGTCAGGCTCATGCAAGTCACGTGACAGGTACTCACGTTCCAATCTGTTTATCGGTGAAGGTCCGTATCAAGCCGATCTTGTACATGTGTTCAGTCCCACATCGTAGTCCGTGTTTAGTTCGGGACATACCTCGTGTATCATTCCCGCAAGCACTCGTACTTGATATGCACCTCGAGAAAAACCTATACCGCAATGATCAGCTGCGAGAACTATGACGAAGGAACAAGCTGTAAGCCTACCGAAGAGGTAAATTTGATCCCCTTCTTGGTACATTCGTGCTAACCAGCCGTATGCATCCTTGACAATTTCCTCCATATTCCTGCCGTCAAGTATTTCAACCCGTCGAAAAGTAGATAATAAATGACGAGCACGAACCATGCAACAGCCATGTCGAATTTGTCAGTGACTGCTCTTTCCACACGGTCGATAATATGTATCGATTTCGGGCGGGTGCCAATCCCACTGGAATAATATGCGTGTTGTTCTGGGCTAATTGATTCGAGGTCGATCTTGGCGAAAAGTTTAACCACATTGGTGTTCTGACCATAACCGTGAGCTAGAAGAAGACATCACAGAGGTATTGAACAATTACGTTCTGACCAAATTGGTTAGAAGTGCCATCGATGCATACAACGAGGTTTCTCGTGTTCTTCTTCGCGGTCTCCTTCTGTTGGACATTGCACCGAGTGCATCTAGAGGACGAAGTTACGCCAGATGAGCTGGTCGACCGCATACGTGGGTGCTCGGTAGGATACGAAGTGCCAGAACTCTCCACAGACATGAGGGATGCTGAAATATAGTATGGACGCAATGAGTCCGGAGGGACGAAGTCTTTGGGCTTAGATGCGGCGGGTGATAACGTTAAAATAGCGCCTCATTACCAGTATTTATAATGACGACAGGCTGCCGGCGTGGATAGAATGTGGCGTGGTCCATGAACGACGAGGGCTGTGGTTTGCAATTCATAATATCGTTATCCACAAGGTTTGCAACGCACCATCGCTATTAACTCTTCACGCGTCACGGGCCTGGTCAACGGCTTTGTCGCACGTGGAGAGCGTTGAACGGCCGCTTTGCGTACTGCTGCGGGATCCGGATCATATGGTGAAAATGTAGATGACTCGGTATCGTCTATGCGTCAACTGGTCGTTTCGGCTGTTGACGAAATGGTCCAGGAGACGTGACAGCAGGATATGTAGACATGACTCATGCGCTGGCCACAGTGACGCTGAGACATGGTGCAGGTTGAATGATCTTGCTGCCACGTGGTCACCTGCGAGACAAGATGAACGGTGACTCCCAGTTAATATATGACTATCAGCCAACCAGAAAAGAGTTGAAAACGCTAGGGTCCTGGGCAAGCCCCATGTACGTTGGTTGAAGTCTGGACTATGGAAGGTTGATGAAAGGACACCATTTCACACAGAAATTGGAAGCGGGCCGACCTGGAATCTGCGAGCCTTGAATTTAGCACCCCGTTAGGCGGTCGGGTTTCAGGACTGATTGTGCCGCAAGCTCTGACGAGTGTTGGTTAGAAAACGGGAACCGAATAGACTCGGCATCGGCGAGTGGCGTAGTAACCGAGTTGTTGTCTTAGACTCTGACCCACTGGCGCTCGTGACTCAGTGACCATCCGTAGGTGCTTCAATTACTACTTATCTGAGATCCTCATCCATATTCCCGTAGGGTCCTCAGACCGATCTTGTGACGTTCACTGAGTCGCCCTGACCGCGAGGCTGCGATCTGTACCCCTTTATGGCTCTTGCAAGGCTTCAAGCCAAGCTAAGCGTGAGTATTAGTAACTTTACACACGTCCAATCAAACGAGTTTCCAGCCCCAACAAGCTGAACACTGAGTCCACTGTTCACAGCTCCCTTGGATCAGGCACGGGCCACCAGTGGCCACTGACCTCAATTGCGACGGTGCTACAAGGATCATGGGATGCAGAAACCGCCCGTCCAGTGTCTCAGCGTGGCCCAGTCCCTGGGATTTCTGGTTCAATCCCCAGTCGTGTACCGAAGAGCTTGTAAGAACTTATTACAATTTCCTGCAACTGCACTCAGGCAACTTCTAGATGTTTACTAGGCTCAGTTTGCAGAAATTCTTCGGGACCATGCGAAGGTGGAGTCGCAGAAGATACCACGCACTCCGGAGATGAAACCAAAAACAACGATCACGCGTGGTGCGCTTCCAGCAGGGTGTCGGTTCCCTGAGCACCGTTCCTATTCAGACTGAACGACTTCCACGTAGAATCACCCGGGGACGACAGACATTCGTTCGTCATTTTCCGTTCCCGATATTTTAGGATCTCGTTTGCATCCAAAGATTGAGACCGACTCCAAGGCATGATGCAAGGGATGATATCACCGTGTCCTTTGGAGTCCATTAGTTCCTGACAGCACTTGGGCGTGTATGGTGACTGCAAGTAAGGGAAACAGTGGCAGCAACACCATCGTGGATACACCTAGGACGCAGCAACGCCAGGAACTCGATGGTGACTTGGAAATTTAGGCGAATCACGTAAGCCTAAATGGGCCTAGACTGACAGGCCTCATCTTGCAGCCCTCCACCCGATACCCCTAGGGCATGATTGCGATCGTCAGCCTGTTTCAATTGGCTAGGTCATTATGAAATCCTTTTCGACACCGAAACGGACTCTTGTGAAACTGATAGAAGTAGAAACATGGCATCCGGCGTCCCGCAGCTCAGGCTAAGAAGTATGTGATTCATGATGCATGATGCATAGTGGAAGACGAATTTGGTTGATGTCGGACACCAGTTTTGCCGGCCATGCAGAAGTAGAGGTCATTGCAAACGTTGTATCCACATTTCGGTAGCTATGCGTCTACCTATTAAGCTCCACCGAGAAAAAATGAGGCTGCAATGTTGATCAATCATGTCACTGCCTGTCTCAGAGAGCACCCTCATTTCCACGCGCCACTGGGACCGCCTCGGCTCCCTGACCACCCGACCCATCTTGGTTTTCCCCGTGGTCACTTTCATGTCCGTCTCTGTTCAAAGGGGCCGCACTGTCACGCCCACGCAATCGATCGAGGATGCGGGAACGCTGATAGCGTACCACGAGCCGTCTGAAAAACCTACGATAGCCAATTAGCAAGCAGATTACGCTCTTATCAATTACCACCCACTTGTAAGTTTCAAAGGAGATATAGATTGGGGTGATCACCGCAATGGCGATGATCGTGAGCGCAGAAACACCGAGCACCAAGGGGAGGATCGTCACCGTTGCAATCGATCTGTCGCGGACTAGTATGGCGAGGCGATCCCAATGCTGGATGTGCGGCAGTACCGTATCACCAATTGACACGAGACCTTCTTCGGAGAGCTCCTCGTCAACAGCTTTAATCATCTTATCGATCATATCGATCACGTCAGCTAAGAAACCTAATTCAGCATTCCGCGCTCTCGCACGGGAAGTATAGCATGACTCGCCTCGGATTGGGGTCTTGACACGCCATGCCAGTGTTTCCGTCTCATCAACAAGGTTGCCGGATAGGTGGAGATGCTTCAAATTTCCATATTGCAATGTGTCACGCGTACGCTCACGGAGCATTTCTGGATCAACGCCATGTTAACTTGAGCACCTCCAACTAGTAGCACTGAATACTCGCTATTCTGGGCCAATATGGGCAACGCGCAGGCGGGTCCAAATATTGATGAGGGTGGCTTGGACGGCGAATCCGGTGACATAGTTTGCACCCGAGATAGTCGCGACGTTCCTTCCCTTGCTTGCGTCTCGCCCAGGGAAGCGGATCTCGGTACAGTTGGACTTGTCGAAGATATCAACGTATAACCAGCTGGCAAGAGCATTTCAACTATTTCGGGTATGCGATCCTTAATGGTGACTGCGCCATGGTCTAAAGATAGTCATGGAGTTGAAAGTTCATCCAGAAACTTGGGAAATGTGTCCGTACCAGTCTGAGCCAATGCGGATAGGATCGTCACACCCGCTTTCTGAATTCCCCATTCAGGATTCCGCAGATGATCCAGACTCTTGGCGACGAGCTCGCGAGTCCAAGGGCCATCTGGATCTAAGGATACGTTAGCACGCACAGATATTATTCTCCGTTGCAATACCTACCGAAAGACCTGAAAATGTCCAAACAGATAAGGCTTGTCTGGATTTCCTTGAGTTTTCCTGCTCCCAACTTTGCATTAAGGACCTCCGTGATATTATAATATTTGATCTTTTCCCTCAAAGCGGCTGGGTTGGAAGATGAGCACGGAAAGGTAGAAATATAGTTGACGGATTACCGTGCTGCATGATATCGCCGAAAATCTGGAACCCTTCGACTTGGCCTACCGCATCGTCGAAGTAGTCCAGTCTTAGCATGCCAACGATATATTTAGGAAGGTCTTCGTTGTTCTTGACTGACTCCTTCATATCGCCTGATCATGCTCTTAGCATGACAGAATCGCAGACATGGGACAAAACCCACTATACTTCAAGCATGTAGCTAACGCATACGCGGCCAGCAGCGCACTAGCTTTATGCTGCAACTGATCAACGAAGACATTCAAGAGGTCTATTTCACGTAAATATGCGCGTATGATCGGAGCTATCGGAGTACGAACCACGCAATTGCTGCCCGCTCCATACGACTGAAAAAGTGTAGTGATTTCGGACGCGTGCTAATTCCACTCGAGTAGTATGCGAATTGTCTAGGTTGCGGATAACCCGTCTCCAAATCGATCTTTGCAAACAGCTTCACGATATTGGTGTTCTGCACAAAGGAGTGAGCAGGCAAAACGCAATGACATGCTCGTAAACGATTACGTTTTTCCCGAAGTGATTCGAGGCACCGTCGATGCAGACTACGAGATTCCTAGAATTCGGGACCTGTCGCGGGTTACATGTAGTGCACCTAGAGGACGGAAGCCCTATAACTGGGCCATCCAAGGGGGTCGTGTTACTCTCCTGGTTGGAGGAGCTGGGGGTAGACATGAGGAAAGGCGCCGTGGGATGAGCACGAGCAGTACTCACCTGTGGAGCTCTGTTTTGTACCCCCCCCATTATGATAACGGCGGGTGTTTGTTCAACAAGCGCGAATTCAGAAGCTCGGCTCCGTCATGGTGTTGAACTTGGTTATTCCTTGAATTTTGGAGACTTGCATCGTGAAGTGGACAGGCCAAACAGGCGGCTCTCAGGCGAAATTTGGCAGCAAATTAAAACCTGTCTAAGACTCTAAGTACGTTCTTGAGACGCACCGGATCTCCATGTCTTTCGAGTTGAAGCGAGTCCTCGGAGGTCGAGTGGAGTACGGTACCAAAAATGCGGAAGCGCTACAAATGAGTTGCATAAATTTAGTTCAGGTCCGACTCTTCATGCTTGTGTGACGGCCAGCTCCCGAAAGAGCTTGGAAGTCACACGAAGGAAGAGTCTCGCGAGGAGTTGACTGGGATAAGTCCAAGTTTCCAAACAAGACTGGAGTACAAGACGAGGAACTAAGGTATTTATACGGTAGGGAGGTAGAGATCCGGTACCTAGCTGTCAAGTACCGGATGGCCAACTGAGCTCGAGCAAGACCTTTCACGCGCAACTGTCACGTTCGTTACAGCTTGTTACATCGTGGTCCACGAAGATCCTGATAGACTCGGAGCAACTTCCAAATCTCATATAACAACTTCTTTCTGGTGGAATCAAATAACGATTACGGACCAACGAGTCGCGCCATCCTGCAATGGGCACCCAGAGGAAAGTTGCTTGGCAGAACGGTGGCCGAGGAAGTCAAAACTTGGGTAACCTTTACACACTTATCCATAAATCAGAACCTTCCATCGTTCCTCACTCAAGACGGCCACTATTGGATTGCCGCGCCGGCCATAGTCAGCATCAGTCGATGTAAGTTGGGCTGTTACGCTGAACTGATATCATGGGGCTGATGCTTGCTTGATCGATGGGCCCAGGTTATGTCAACTCACTTCTCGCGGTGTAAGATGATCAGATGTTCCTATATTCATCCGCGCTCACGTAGATTGATCTCGTATTTTCGTAGGCTGAACTCAAGATGAATAATTCGCGGACGAGAATTGAGACGATTCCGCTCCAATATCAAAGTACGACGGTACAGTGATGTCTTTATTTCCTTTTTCGCGCACATTTCCACATACATTTGCAGAGCCCATAAAATAGCTTTGTTTTACATATAAGACTTGGCATCGTCCGCAACCGAAGACAATGTCAGTTCATTCCACTGTTCCACGTCCTTCTTGATCTCGTCAAGCTTGTCGAGGATGCTCCGTTGCGAGTCGGTGCCCAAGGGC